>JBAMHX010000007.1:10645519-10680893 GCA_037177515.1 Pseudomugil tenellus | reverse complement strand
GTGTGAAAAATATTTCACCCTCATCCGCTCGGTCTCCAAAACAAAAACTTCCATGTTAAAAATTTCAACTTCACAGCAGAAATAAGATGTTTACCCAAACACCGAAAACACATTACGAAGATAAAGTAAAGGTACGCTGTAAGTAAAGGCATTAAGTAAAGGTACGCTGTTCTAATCAAATGTATTCTCTTCTGATGCAAGTTCAAAACTGACAGAACACTGGATACTGGGGCACTTTAGCTTTAACTCACCTAATTGTTAGCCAATTTGCTACCGTTATCCGTTTTAGCTCGGTTAGCGCTTTGCTAAAAACTGCTCAGAGTTTGATATGTTAGTCATCTGGAGCGATGGCAAGAATGACGCTGCCAAGATGGCGACGGATGGGAACCGTCCAAGGAGCTTCGCTTCAGCTCTACAGAAACCTACAGGTGACATCACGGAGGCTCCGCCCAGCTTGGGACCAGTTGAGGGCAGAAATGCGGGTTCATACTGAATGTTTTTGTGTGAAAGTGTTTATAGATTAATCAGCTTGTTTGGTGTGTGACTCCAAGCGTGTCACTGTTGGACGCATGCATGTCTGTGCATGGCTTTGTTTAACTTCCAGCTCCAGCTGCTCTACAGTGTTTAAGCATCTGATCATCTCTCTGTGTGGATTAGCTCACGGACCCACTTTGGACCCTCTCTTCTGATAATTACCAACACAATGTTCCTCATTTACCCTCTCACCCTCCTTCTCCAGACCTGACTAATAAATCCCACAGTGAGTGATGGATGGCCAAGCCTGTTGCACAAATATCCAAGTGACGGATGTGGTGATTGGAGTCCTCACTGTGATTAAAGCCTGTCTACCTCCAACCTCAATTATTAAAGAAGGCTTCTGCATATTTCTAAAAAAACACAGTTTCCCCTGTTTCTGCACATAGTGAATCATCAAATCTCCAGCTGTGTGAGTCTCCAGGTTTGTGGCATCATGTTTGTTTGTACTTGTAGTGTCTGCTGCAAGCCCAATAATGCACAAACAGCAGACGCTAGCTCTCTTTTTTACTGAGTGTGATATTTCTCCACATTTTGGGCACTGCCACATTGGATTTCACTCAGCTGTTAGTCCTCATTATCTGTGTTTTAGGACTATTAAACTACAGACAGGAGTATTTAACAAGTATTTATGTTAAAGCAATCTGTTTTTTAGAGCTAGCCAAGTCAGTCATTTGACCTCAGTCCAAGCATGCACTACTGTGGATTAGTTTGAAGGAGAAAGACATAAAACCAGCAGCAGCACAGGCCTGACAGTCCATAAAAAATCAAGATCCGAAGTGTGGGTTGTTTCTTTCTCTACCTATTATAGTAAAAGGACATTAGCAGTCTGAGCCATGCTTAAACAACCACGAAGCTGCACTGAAGCTCTTTTAGCTTTGTTAGTGTTTACATTTACATATTGATAATAGAGCTATAATAAACTGGTGAAATGGTTAGAACTTTATGCTTCAGAACGTAATGTTTATGGAGATTTTTATGAATCTTTTTACTTTTTTTTTATCAGTATTAGATAATTATTGGATGTTTCACTTAAAAAGCTGACTAATCCCAAGAAGCATTAAGATTTCTTCATCCTGAGAAAAAGGTGCGCTCTTCTCTTTCCTGTCCTTTTATGGGAGGTTTTAAACTAGTTTATAATTTCAGTGAAGGAAAATCAGAGGTTTACCTTTTTCCAAACTGTATAGCAAGAACTTGTAGAAAAATGTATTTAGCTGGACAACTGGCCTTATAAACACACACACACACATACAGGGAAAGTGACTTTCTTTTATAGCCATAGCACCAATCAGTGCAATAAATTTACATGACAAATGATCATTTTGTGTTGCACTACATTCTAAATATCCCAAATAAAATGTTTGACATTTAACTTTTTGTTTTAGTTTAATATGATCATATGAGAAGAGAGGAAAAAACTGTAAACTTGAATTATATTGTAATTTTCATAGTGAATCATTTACCGAAGATTAAAAATATCTTTAATATTGAATTGCACAGCAGTGTATGTAAGATTTTAATCTGAACTTTTTAGCATATGTAATATTGGATTGTCGTGAGCACAATTTACGATCATGATAATGTCAGGGTTGCAGCATTTAAAGGTCTCAGCAACATTGTTCCAGTCTGGGTTACTTTATATTTCTCTAATACTACTGCACATTGTTTCACACACCCACATATTGTTTTCATAGTGGATTGTGACTGCTTTCACACTCTCTTGTTTCATTTAATTTAATTTAAATGGGTATTTTTAAAACCAATCTCTCAAGTGGAGTTCTTAATTTCACACCGTCTGAATCAGTTTGTGACAAATTTGGGGTTGTTTTGTAATTTGTGAGTCAGTATGTGTGAGGGTAATTTGTTTGTCTGACCACAACTGATTGTAAATGATAAATTAGCTTTAGGTCTTGTACCACAAGCTCTGGAGCGTTTTGGTGTTACCATTTGTTTTTGTGGAAGGAGCTTGGATTATTTTGTCTGCTTAAATCTTCTGCTTTTTCATCATTTTTTTTCAAAACCTATTTTGATTTTCATTGAGGATTCTTTAAAACCACCTGGCCAGGAAATTTTTCTCCTAAGAAAGATAAAATCAGCATGCACAGGGAGTTAACTGTTCTAAATAATGACAGGAAATTGGAAATCGTATCATTCCTCTTCCTCTAGCGGTAAATGAACCTCTTGACTTCTGGTCAGGGAGTTTTGTTCACATGTGTGTCTGCTGCACATATACAAGCATACAAATGAAAACCGAGGCAGACAGATGGGGGGGGGTAAATGCTCCCATTTCCCCTGGAGGGTCTTGAGCGTTTACTCTTCCTGTCCCGTGCTGACAGGACTGGAGGTAACAGGGTGGTTGTGCTGCATTGTTGGGTGGATTCCTCTCCCTCAGGGGGGGGGAAAGTGTGCATGGCCAAGAGCTGAAAGGGCAAAGAAAGGTGAGTAGAAAGTCAGAGGCAGCATAGAGGGAAGGCACATAAAAAGGCTAGATGATGCAGAGAAGAGATTTGATTCCTTAGCAAAAATTGTATTTCTAGCCAGTATATAAATGTGACAGTATTAATGCAAGATTGAGTTAAAAGGGGGGAGAAACAATGAGTGGAAGAACTGGTGAAGACGGATGGGTTAAAAGGGCAGAAAGCAGAACGGAGTTGGGGAGGAGAAGGCTGATTAAAGATGGAGTGGAAATGGCTGAGTGAAGGAAGGAGAGTGTTGACGGCTGAGTTGTTGCAGCTGTGTTGACTTAGCTTCTCACAGACCAGATTGTGTGTGCGCGTGCACATTTGACTGCCTACATAAGTAAGACTGGAGAGAAGCTTTGCCGTCCTCGGAGAGCCACTGACCTCCACACACCTGCACAAACACCTACCACCACTAGTAAAGAGGATCCAGCGTGTGTGCTCGTGTTGTCAGTTAAATAAACCCCAATAGGTCTCCATGCTGTGACTTACCTGGAACAAATCCTGTTCTGGAAAATAAATACCACACACACACACACAAAAGAAAACAAAGAACATCATGTGAATGCAGTATGACCACCAGGGAGTGTAGCTTTAAGCAAGGTGTGCACATGTCTGCCTGTGTATGTACGCGATTGTCTGCGTGGGTACGAATAAAAGATTATATCAGGGAAAGAATGGGTTTGCTGCTGCTCCTAAGAATAGCTTCTGTGACGGAAATGATTTTGATGCTGTATGCAAGCCTGTGTGTGTATGTGTGTGTGTGTTCACATGTGGGGTTGTGTCTCCTTTTTTTCCCTTTTTTTGTGTATTTGCCCCGGAGTGTTTTGCAGATCAAATGCTCTTGCTGTTTAATTCACCGTCTCAACAGGCAGCTCTTACGAAGTGCACGCACGCGCTGGCATGAGCATGTCTGCGTGCACTCGGATGTAAACCTACAGAATGAGAGATGAATATGGAGATAAAAACAAAAGAAGTTTGCAAATATTTGATCTTGGGGACATGAGATATCCCTCTGGGGATTGCCAAGTTTGTAGTAAATTGGGGGGGATGATTGTGTTCATGTTCATTTGTGCATGTAACTGCTGTGCATGTGTTTGTCTCTCCGACAGCATGAAATGTGAATACAAATGTTTCCCTTTTTTTTGTTAGGGAGTTCATCACCGTCAGTGGTGATGAACAAAGAATGTTCATGCTGCTGTAGATTTTTATCCACTTCAGTTGTTTCAGGATTGAATTACAATTGAATGAAAACGTCTTTTATTATTCCAGTTTAACTGACATGTTGATTTTTTTTTTTTATCATTATGTGATTAAAAAAAGGACTTGGAGTCCCACTAACAAATTGATCTATCACTGTGTATTTATTTTTGTATACTTTTTAATTTATGTCTAACTAATCCACATCAAACCCTTGCAAGTATGTTTAATAGAGCAATAGACATATTTCTGTGAAAACAAACTGCTAAAGTGACAGTTTTCTGTCTGGGTTCTTCCTCGCTTCCCAAATTCCTTGTTTCTCTTTAGCTCTACTTCTCAGGTTCCCTAAATGCATTTAGTTTCCAAAGATGTTGTGAGACTCCAGGTGATTTGATAGGTTAATTTTATAACAGAGTAAATAGTATCTTGATATCAAATCCAAGTATTCATTATATCTATAAATGCAGAGTGTTATTTATGTATTTTGGTTTTTCACCAACCGCGGCCACAGCCAGATATCCTTTATGTGAACGCGATAACTCAAAACAAATTTTATAATTTGATTTTTATACTCTGTATACCTGTTTAGGTCCCCAAGGGAACGATCTGTTTCAAATTTCATAATTATTGGATTTATGGTTTCCCCACCAAGTTGCGCAAAGTTTCAACACCAAGTGGAGCTTTGGGACTGAACATGTGCGACTTTGTTATTGTATTGCGTCTATTGGACGATTGGGGGTGTTTGGGGATATACCCCTAGCCATTGCTTCTGACAGCATAGGCCTTGTTTGATAAAGTATCCATTAGTGTAAATTTACATCTTGTGCTAAACTCCTTGATCATTTGCTCAGAATTCAGAGAGCTATGCATTATGTTTTCCTCCAGACAGGCAGGTATGGGTGATTTGGCGATTCTATGATAAATGGGAGGTAATGGAGGGAATGAACTGCACAGTCATCATATTCAGCTGAGTGACTGCAGTAAAGAAATTGGTCATAATTTTTTCTTAGGAGGGGTGTTAACAGTGCAACTTAGTTACTGACCTTTTGACGTCAGTCAAAGGACTAGGATACATTTGTATGGCGACAAAGTGGATTTGTTAAAAAAGGTCAATTGAATTATTTTCCACAAACATTGTAAACCGTGTAGTAAAAATGCTAGACCTATAAATGTGCTGTAACTCTGGCACAGAAATGCAATAAAATGCACAAAACCCATGAATGTAAGCTGAATTTATTATAAAGAAGAAAAACAAGGTGGAGAATTGAGCGAAGGAGATTTATGTGGATTTGAGATTTCTTTTTTCCTCCTTTTTGCTATAAAATCCATATCCGGCTCTGCAGCTGCTGCAGCCCTCTGATCGAATATGGAGTGTGCACACATGTAGTTGGAGCTCAAATGTGTTGCCACCAGACGTTTACCTGGTTTGGTTTGAGTTCCTATCGTGTTGCAAACTCAAAACTGCTGATCATTAAATGTTCATGCAGCTATTTTACAACCAGATGGATGAAAACATGCAACTCTACAAACTGTGTGCTGCAACTACACCATCGTACTGATCATATATATGTTAATTAAATATTTATTCAGATATTTTTATTCTCAAAGAAATCTTATTTCTGATTAAATTAATATATGGTGGGTTTTATAAAAGATTTCTAAATAACAAGATTAGCTATTTTAATAGATGTTGCTTAAGCAGGACAAAGTCAATAAAGACAGAAGGCATAGGGGTAAAAATTGAGAAATGGAATTGAGCCTTAGTGAATAAATTTAACAATATGGTGAAAGAAAGTAATCTCCTATTTAGCAGATGGGTGTGTCATCTACATGTGTACGGTTTCATTTAAAATCACCAACTTAACTCTGTCTGCATCCAATAACCCTTTCTACATGAAGTGTTCATTCATCATCTAAATCACCCCTAAATGCAGCCATCTTTACTTCTGTGCACATAAATCCCACATTGTCTGATATTCAAGCAGCAGTCAGCCAGAACCACATCACCTGAAAAGTTTTAGAAGTTTACGATTTTCTCTGTGATTCATTTATCGCTGCACTTCACCAAGACTGAAACGAAGGATGAAAATTCACTTGTTAATTTAGTTTCCATGTGCTTACCATGAAGCTGCTGTGGCAGCTGAGTTTACATGTCAGTGAAGAAATAAGATGAAATACTCGTCAGAAATTATCAATAAAAATGAGATTAAGAGGCAACACTGTTGAAATAATGTAAGCGGAACATGCGTTCCTCTAAAAGTGCAAATCAATCCCTCTGTGCTGTACATGGTGACGGCAGTGCAGCGGTGGGGTTTGCACATGCGGGGTAAGGGTAGGGTGGAGGGGGGGCGAAGGGATCATTGATTCTGGGAAGCAAAACGCCAACATTGCAGTTTTATTCACTTTTAGGACCCGTTTTGAGATTTTTGGGCTCCCAAAATGCCAGTTGCTAATGGATTAAGAGCTTCTTGCTTTGTTTTAAAGGTCCTATATTATGCTATATTTGCAGTCTTACAGTCTATCCTATGCACATCTATGATATTATTTATTTTGCAACCCGCACCAACTATAGTTTTGCCATATAATTAATTTGTTGCTGTGAAGTTTCTAGCCGGAACTGTGAAAGTCTGCGTCTGTATTTCTCCTGCTTGCTCTCGGTCTCTGCTGCTCCCCTGCCCCGCCCACACTAGTCGCCATGCAGGGGAGGGAGGAGTCTCCACCGTGCTGTGTCGGAGCAGTGGAGTCAGCCACTTGCTCTGCTTAAGCTCCACTCTTCTTTTTAAAGCGATAAAACTACAAAAACGCATGGATGAAAAATAAAACTACTTTCGGGCTCGTTTTAAGGTACAATTAACACTAATAGAAGGTTTAAAGCTCCATTTTGCATAATATGGCCCCCTTTTTTTAAATCTCGGTTTTTTAGCAATAATTATGCACGTTGTCATTTCAAGAGGTGAAATGTTTCTAATTCAAGGTTGGAGAAAACAATACTATCCAACTAACTACACATCTGAAAATCTGAACAAGTAGATTTTGTCTGTCATGCTGCTGTAAACATTGATAGAAATGAGAGCTGGTGATTAACTCCTGGCCTTTTAAATGAGAGATTACTGGTTTAATTTCTGTCTGTTAGTTTTCTTCTTCCTTGGGACTTAAAACGCTGCTTTGCTTTCTCTGATAACTACAGCTAAGAAGTAAATGCTTATAATTAGATTAAAACATTTTAAACAGGTGGTTAAGCTTACTTAAAACTATACTGTTATTCACCGTCTCTATACTAGACCTACTCTGGCAGCAGTTTGTCACATTACCTGACAAAAACAAATGTGAAACATTCACAAATGAGGCTTGTGAGATGTTTTTATGTCACAATAGCTGGTGAAACTATACTTCAACAACTGAGTCATCTGCCATTTCTGTATTTATCTACTGTGTGGGTTTGCAGTGAACATCAGCGAGCATAATATGAAGAGTGATGGAGTGGACTGAGCCTTCACTAGCAGTCCAAAAAATGTTGTCTGAACCATCCCCCCCCCCCCCCCCCCGTAGTGTTCAGGTCTCCTCTGCTTTCTTTGTTTGACATCAACAGCCACAGTGAGAGCAGGAATGCCAGGGCTTCTTAAAGTTGCGTGTGCATGTCTGTTTGTCTTTGAAGACTCCCTCCACAATTCATCTGTCCTCTTATCTGTTGTGCATCCTGTAATCAACTCTTCAGCCAAATCCTTTTTCTTTGCTGCTTCCATCTCTTTATCTGCTGTTGACGACGTGTAGAAGTGCCACGAATCTGCTAAAGAGCGCCGCATCTGTTTTCGTTTTACGTTGCCTCATGGTAAAGCGGCTTGCATAATTCCAGGAGGAAAATATGTAATTGATTTTTTACACTGAACATTGCTCTTGGAAGCAGAAATCTGTATGCACAACATCAAATGACTGTCGGGCATATTCTTCTTCTGTCATGTCTTTTTGTATCTTTACATGTCTGTGTGATTGTGTGCCAAATGTAGAGCCGCTGTGCTGATCCATGGCCACAGTGTTGCTCCTGCTGGGAGTCTTCCGTATGTTTTTGTTCCCTTATTAACCTCGCTTCTCCTCTGGGGTCTGCAGTGATTTCAGCATCGCCTGTCACTTGATGCCACAGCCAAGGCATCATGGGTAACTCCTCAGAGCCACCACTGAAGTACACTTCAGAGTTTAAAGTGAGAGATGGAGCCATTTGGAGAATAGCTCAACATTGCCATGCTGCACCATCTCTAGTCCTTTTTTACTGTTCGCTTTGGGCAGTGATGGAAGAAATGGTTCTGAATGGACAAAAGGTCTTATCTTACTGAAGGAAATTAAATGTTATTCAAAAAGGCATCATAGGGCCCCCATGTGAAATATTTATAAACACATTACCGTCGTCCTCACAAGATTTTCATCACCTTGGCGGCAAGAAATGGTTGGATGAAGCCTCAGACCTCTGATCCTCACCAGCTTGCAACAGGAGGAGCAATTGGAAGTAAATATAGAGAATTATACTCTGCTCGTGGTGTGTAATAGCTAGAACTTCTTTGCTCTGAGATAATAACATGGTATGAATGGCAAAAATAGACCACACTGTTGGGTGCATGTGCACACGGCTCGCATTTTGATTAATTTGTGTTCCAGTACATTTCAGTTTTCCTAAGTCATTACCCTCCCAAATGACTGTTACTCTCTGAAGATTCAGAGAAACAAAAACTGATAAACAACAATGTCTTCTGTCCAATTGTCACGCTTCCGGTCTGTTTATCGCCTTGAGTTTTTGTTCATGCTCTTACCAGAAGTCTGCTTGTCATCATATCGCCTCCAGCTCCCAGTTATTTATCTGTGTATTACACACACTGTCCAGGTACTTCTTGCTGGTCATTTATCCTGCATAGGTCTCCTCCATCCTGATATATGAAGCTGCTGCTTTTTAAAATCCCTGTCCTGTTGTCTGCAGCAAGCACATGTACATTTTCTGCTGCTTAGTGTGTGTCTATCTGTGTTAAAGGGCAAAGATGTGTGTTTACTTTAGTTTTTCCTGTTCATTTATCCTATTTTAAGACCCTTTACTGTGCTGTCCTCCTCTTAATACTATTTGTACTCCAGTGCCTCTGAGTTTTCTGTGTTTCAGTTGCTGTTTTATTAGTTTGAATAGGTGGAAAATGTGTCTGCATTGTGTGTGTAACTGTGTTTACATTGGCTTGGATGCATTATTTTCTCCAATAATGAAATGTAGGACTTCAGCTGTCCTATTTTGCTTTGCCAACTAATCTGTGAAGCATAGAAAGCCATCATTTCTCAAAATCCAAGGCATTTAGTTCAGAAAGCTGATTTGTTTTTATTAGAAATCCAAAACTAACAAACCAAAGCGCTTGAAAATATTTTAAGTTTATCTGTAGATCAGTTAATCAAGTGGCTTTTCATCATTGTTAATACAAGGGTGTTTTTCTTTGTGGAGAAAATCGCTCTTTTTTATTTTTGTTTTTCATGCATAGTCAGACTTTGATCTGAAGAAGTGGAAATTTGATTATGACATCTTGACTGCTGTACTTTAGTGCATAAAAATGGTAAATATTGCTACAAGATGGATTTGATGTGTAGAGTGAGTTGGCGTTCATGGAAATAATGGATATGCAAATGTTTATGCATTTTATCAGCTTATTCATTGTGAGATGGTGGTAGTCTGTGTGTATCTGTGTGTGCGCACATGAGGGTATTACTTGTCTTGGTGCAATGAGCCAGGCCTTGTATTAGGCAGGTTGAGCTGCAGGGGAAATTTTGTAACACTTGACCTGTTTCACTGAGTCATTTGTGTGGATGAAGAAAGCAAGGGAACAAAGAAGAAGGAGAGAGCAGACGAGGGGAGGGCCACACAAGTGGTTGGGGGCGATTGGGTAGATGAGTGACACTGATAAGTGATCAAGAAAAGGAGGAGAGAGCAGCAGCTGGGCGAGCTGGAGGGTGGAGAAATGCGATGACAGTGCCTTCATATTTCTTCTTTTTTTAAACTTTCTCCATCTCTCACTCATCCCTCCATCTCTGTCCGTCATTCAGCAGCCTTACAGGCAGGCCTGGCTGAGTCGCCCTGCTTCTCATTACTCACCCCCTTCAACCTTAAAGGTCACAAGCACAAACACAGCACTTTAAAAACCAAGAATATCAGATGTCTTTATACGAGTGGTGCTGTTTTGTTTTGGTGTTTGTGTGAATGCACATGCATTCAGCTGCCCCCCAACCCCTCCTCATTGAAAATACTTAAAGCCCACTCACCACATACATATTAGTAGTGTAGTTTTTCATTTTAGGAGCTCAGCTGGTGGTCTCCTGCCTCGGAGGAAGAGTTTAAGCTGTACATCTGCATCACTGACTACTTATTTGCCCTGTCCTCACATTTCTTGTGTATACGTGTGTGTATGATTGTGTTTTTGCAGTGTTATTCTCCCATGCCCTTTGGATGTAATGGGAATAAAGTGGGTGAGGGCAATGAATGATATATTTTAAAAAAAATGTAAAAGGTCAGCTTTTCTCACCTCTTCTGTTATCCAGATTGGTCTGTAGAGGGTGTTGTGTTGTCTGTCACTTTCTCATGAATAAGGTCTCTCAGGAAAGACACGAGGAGGGAATGTCTTCAAATCTGGCAGAGATGCTCATTTGGCCTCAAGAATCTGCTAATTAGATTTTGCTGGACAAAACATCAGTATCTGTCACTACAGAAGATGGATTTTTACCGTGATTTAAGAATTCATAAACACAGAAAAATGTTAATGAGTGAAAAGAGAAGAAATTTTCATTTTCTGTCCAAAATATCAAAGCTGACCTTCATTGTTATGTAATACTCTAAAGGAAACACCATAGGCTGATATTTCAGCGTTATGACTCAGATGAAACGGGAGAGATCCATCATCCTGAGCTGATTGTGTTTGAGTTAAAAATGACGGGAAGGTTCTCTGTGTTGGATCTTTTATTAATCATAACATGAAGATGGAAAATCAGTCACAGGAACATGAGTTTTGGATGATTACAGTTGTAATGATCACATTTTGGCAGATTTAAGGTTGTATCCAGTGGAGAGCAAGAGGAAGGATCTGAAAAGCAATTACACAAACAATCAACTATCTGTTGACAGTTTCTGTGTGAATAGTTTCTTGAAACTGTGTCTTCATTTCAACCATGACCAGCTCACTGAACAGGAATATCTGGTTGCGGATACACAACAGGCCTTCACCAGAGGTAGCAGTGGGGATGTTTATGTTCTCAGACAACTGCTGCTGGGTTTCCAGATTGTAAAACCAGCAACATTTGTATTATAAAAGCAACAACTTTTTGGTAAACCAGCTTTTTCCTTTAATACATCACCAATGTCTTAAGTCTTCATCACTGCATCTCATAGCCAGAAAGATGCAACAATGATCTAAACTACAGAAACTGTAGTTAGACTTTTCTTTCACAGTCTGTCTCAGATAAAAAAAAGGTATGTCCGTGGATGTTTCAAAATACCACAAAACTCTGCAGAAATATTGTAAAACAGTTTTCGCACCATATTTACACCTTGCATTAACAATCTAATTGTCATTTCTATATCTGGAACATATGTCAGCATGAGTTGTAAATTTATGCAAAGCACATTGTGATCCAGAGGACAAAGAATCAACTGGATGACTGGATGTCGGGCATGTGTAGCCACCATCCACCCAACAAGTGGAAACAACCACTAGCCTTCAACTGCAGCTGTGAATCCAACTCTTAATAAGGATGTAATTATGCTCCTTTTCACCTGCTGTGCTACAAACACCAACTTACTGTCGTGCTGAGATAAGATTGTGCAACCCCAATTCCAATTAAGCTGGGACATGATATAAAGCATAAATAAAAACAGAATGCAAAAGGACCATCTGGATGGTCATCAAAGTTGAAAAGCCAGAATCTGTGATGGTATGGGGTGGGGAGTGGGGGGAGGGGGGCTTGCATGAATAACCTGCACATCTGTGAAGGCAACATTAATGTTGAAAGGTGCATATCATTTTAGCAAGACAATTTCGGGCCATATACTTGACTGGTTTACCTGCAGTCTAGACCTGTCCCCCATTAAAAAAATGCACATTATGAAGCATGAAATATGGCAACAGAAGCATTGGACAATTTAGCAGCTTAAGTTTTACAGCAAGTGAGAATGTAAAAGAATTCCTCCTCTACAGTCCTCAGTTTCCAAACTCTTGTTTTGTTTAAAGGTGATGAAAAACAGTGTAGTATGAATATTAAATGTTTTTTTCTTTCTGGTGGATTCAATTAAATATAGGTTAAAATGATAAGCAAATCTTTATATTCAATATTTATCCATTTTTTATGTCAGAACTTAAATGAAATTGGGTTGTAATAAGGGTCCAGATTTTAATGCAATGGTAATATCTGGTTTGCTCTTCAATCCCTGCTCATATTTAACTCTACTCTTCTTTTTTTTATTAGATATCTCTAAAAGTAACAAGAAATTTCAAGAGTCAAATTAATTCTTAATTAGCCGTTTTGTCACTTTTTTTGTTTTTTTTTAATATGAGAAATATCCAAAGTCTTCTGACTATAGGTCATATGCAGTCGATATCTGGAGGATGCTTACACACATTTTCATTTAAACATTAAATCATGTGATGGGGTGCGATGTTCTTTTCCTCATTTTGCAAGACTGTCGTCATTTAAGTTCAATGTTAAAAAAAAATCCTGTCTTATTTCCCTCCTCTTCAAATCTTCTTGCATCTTCGTCCTTGTCCTCCCTGATTTCACTTGTCGCCTACTCTGCCACTGCTGCCACAACTGTGCACAGGGCTGTTGCAGCCTTACAGTTCTGGTGTGACGGCTGGTGTGGCGACTGCAGCCTGCCAGCACATCCTCTGGTAAAACAACTCCCATCGACAGTCGCACCAGAGTTTGCTGTTTGGTGACATTTAGCATTTTACTGCAAAAATTACGCATCAGTGTTGACATTCAGTATGCATAAATTTCATGATGTATGTGGCACTTCCTGTAGGCACTGCAACAAAGAGAGAAGCAAGGAGTACGTCGCAGCTGAGGCACGGGCAGCCGCACATACTCACGTTGCTCTATTGACTAATGATAATAAATGCAGCCAGTGTTGGAAAATCTAGGTCATCAAGCTTTACGAGTGACTTTGAAAGTCATGCGTTTCAAGTCTCTTTCCCATTTGTCTGTCTGCTCTGTGTGGATTCAAAAGAAACCCCCGCTACTCATCTACACATACACACACCTCTCGCTTAAATACTTCACTTTATTCATTATTTGCAGATTAATTCCAGGACGACACTTTTTATGATCCCCAATTTATGTCACTAGACAGGCAGGCCTCCTCTGCCTCTCACCTTATCTTCTCTGCCTCATGTCTCTGTCTCCCTCTACATGTGCGCTCAATGAAACAATGGTACTTTCCAGTAATGAGCAATGAGTTTGTCAGGTTTTTTAAAGGAGAGGAAGACAAATGGAGGGTGGGAGCAAGAGGATGTGAAGATAATGGGTTTTTGTGGTGATTAACATTTCAGAGTAGTGTGTCAAAGAACGTGTGACTGTGCTATTGTGCTTTTACTGACAGCCAGATGAGTGGAGGTCTCGGCACCAGTGTCATCTGTGGCTACGAAGGTAATAAACATACCATGTCCAATCTACATCTCCACTTTCTGGAGTGTCTGAGCGTCTCCGCTTGTATCACTGTGTAAACTGAGAGTGACACAATCTACCTTTTTCTCTTTCGTGAAAAGACCCACATCTACAAAATGCAGGCAGCGTGACGAGAGAGTGAGCTTATTCTCTCGGTTCAGGAGTCAGCCAGCTTACCGGACTGTGACCGGTCATTCATTCTGTCAGGTGGGATCACCGGGGTTCCTGTCCCTCTGCTGTGACACACGTCACCTGGAGCTAGAGGAACACAGCCTTCTACCGGTGTGTGTTTTTGTTTTGTGTGCTATTGAGGCAGGAAATGGTGTGAGGCGAGTGATATACCTCGCAGACGGGGACATCATTCTTGTTGAGTGAGTGCTGTTGACACACAAGCTTGTGTGGTGAGTTTTTAAGTGTTTTGTGTAGAGCTGCAGGTTGAAAAAGTTGTTTCCATCATTCCAGTAAAAACCTACTTCAGAGTTAAGCTTTGAGATGATGCATTCTTCCATATTTTAGATGCTTATTCTGCTCAGCATATGGTCCACATTAAAATAAAAACTCTATTTGATTAAGAAAGCCAATGATCAGTTATAAATATTTCTATTGAAATAATGCAACAGGAAACAGGTTTGGCACATTTGAGATCTTGGGTTTTATATCTACGCTTTGAATTACCATGTAAAAAATTAAACAATCAGTAGAAGGAGCCCTTTGTAGTTCACATTCACTCATATATAAAATATTCAACAAAGGAATTAATGGCCTTGTTTCAGTCCACAGAAATGATAATATAGCATATATTAACTGCTCTCAAAGATTTATCTTTACAGTTAATAGAACTAAAGCAAATATTAAAGGATGTTTTAGTGCACGTGAAAAGGATTCAAATCAAAGTTGAAACTTAACTTTGGCATTGATTCGTGTCTTGAGCAACATCTCAAGCTTTGCCCCAAGCTTGGTAATCAATATTCCCTTCACCTCTGCTGCTGGATGTAGGCCACAAACACCCTAGCTAATCAGGTAGTCTGTTTTGGGGTTGCATGTGGATTCAGAGCTAAGATCAGTTGATTCTCTCCAGTTCCCGACTTTGATCCTGATATCTCATCCAGCCTCAGTTCAAAATGTACAACCGACTTTTCCCTGCTGTTCTGCCGGCTGTGCACACAGCCACACACACTCAGGTGTGCTTTGAAAGCTGAGCAGAGTAGACAGGTTTTTGAGCTAAGTTAAGCCAGGGATTAAGGAGAAATTTACTGCTCATCTAGGTGTGTGTAATAGTATTTATTTTTGACTCTGAGAGAAATGCCGGGTTTTCCTCCGAAAGGCTTCAAAACCCTTCTGCATCATCCTCTGCTTTCACTTGCTCTTTTTGCACAGGTGCTTTTGCTATGTGCGCACACTCAAACGCTTCTCTTTCAGTGTTTGTGTATGTGTTATCTGCAAATGTGACTTTGCTGGGTGCTAGCTCCCTCTCCTCTTGCATGCCTAACTGGCTCTGACACATTTGTGGCTTTTCCGGGCGAATCGGTACTGCTGCCAAACTGCCAGTTAAATCAATGCAACCGACTCCACTCACCTCCTTTTTCCTCAAACTCCTTCCTTTGACTTCTCCATTTGTCGTCCTCTTTCTTCCTCCCCTCTCCTCTGTCTTCCTCAGAGTCCTTATTAAAAATGGAGTGAGTGTGTGCTGCATATTTAAAATGGTCATGGATGGATTTAAACGGCTGATGGTATTTAGTGTCTCCTCAGGGAGCTGCTATGAGCCCTTAAGCTGACTCCTCTGACTGGAGCCTGACTGACTAGTGAGCACACACTAAACCTCTAATAATGACTTGTGTACACACAGTCAGCCAGGCACATGCGTGCACACACATACGTATATGAAGGCGCTCGTGCAGCAGCAAAGTGTCTACTTGTGACAAGGACGCCAGTCGCATTCATTACATGTGGAATAGATGCATTTCAATGTACAATGGCGTGTGTGTGTTTGCTCATTGGTCAATAACTCATTAGTTTGTCTGCTTTGATGCAGCAGTGTGTAAATGTTTTCAAATGTATTTGAAGACCCCATTAAGAGTTCACAGGCATATCTGAGGGTGTAAAGGTGTGCGAGTTCCCCTTTGTGTGCCTTTTCTGCAGTTAGGATAGGTGTCGCAATGAGCTCCTTCAGGTCGTGCAGCAAGTGTTTCTGTCATGTTGCCTTTCATGCTGGCTTGGATTTGGGCTCCAATCTGATTTTAAGTGTCCTTCACTTAGACGTTATTGATTACTTCACACAGATGCTCCCAAACACTGAACATAAATAGTGTTGATGTGAAGCACACACATCCGCACAGACACTGATACACAGATGCTCTCACAGAGGAGGGGAGAACAGCAGCTTCTGAACAGGCAGCCATGACAGCAGGAGCTTGAGGAGTTTGGTCATGTCTTAATATTAAGATGAATAGTGCATAAGAGGGCATTTTCATTAACTAATGTGAGCATGCAACCGCTTTCAGTTTGCAACAATAGAATCGGCATCACTGCTCGCATTGCTTTTAATACAGTGCAGAGAATGATTATGTATTTTTATTTATTATAGACGCTACCAGCGGTTTTGACAGCATCGGCTTGGTGTAATGTTATTTGACATGTGGAGCAGTTTGGTATCTTTCATTCCTGACGTCTAAGGGTTACAGTGTGTCTGTGAATGTTTACATCTTCTGCATCTGTGTATGTTGATGACTTTGTGTACTTGTGCATGGCCTTGACATGCATACCTGCCAGCATGCACGCTCACGTTTATGCATATTTCATTTGCATGCTAAAGATGCAGGACATTTAGCTACACCAGCACTATGATGTGATGTATTGTTGACGGGGCTGTGTGGTAGACACACTGATGATCACTTAGAATACTAATGCATGTACAGAAAGGAAAAGAGGTACACACACCCGCTTTTTCCCCCCCACACACACACCAAACCACAGATGATTTGATAAATATTTCTTTGCCTAAATGAGTTTCACCCTTTCTTTTCTAATTTTTTTTAACAAATGCATATATCACCAGTGCTCCATGACAACCAACCAATCAAAAACATCTAAGCAGTAATGAAAGTATTTTTTTTTCTTTCCATAAAGATAAATTGAGTCATAAACTCATTCTTCTGCACCTTCCCATCACCTCTATATTCTATTGTTTCTTTGTCCACTGGCTCCCAGTAGCAATGCATAACTGGCAATAGAGTAAATGTTTTCTTTAATGAGCATTTGAATTCAGGTTCGGCGAGAGCGCAGTTTTGGGACGTCTCGACAGCTCGCATTGTTGTTTGTTTCTCTCCAGGGGCGTTGGATAAAGAGGAAAGTGAATGAATGTGGAGAGTGCGCAGGACCATTATGGCTCTGTGTGTCATTAATCAGTGGTTGATGAGAGGCCATTTGAGGGAGAGATGGGACCTATTACTGCTATGGCGCTCTTAGGACTCTGTGAGGCTGTCTTAGTCTAGTTTGTCTAGTTTGAGGTTAACAATGTAGCAGCTACAAATAAGGTAAACAACACTTGAAAAGAGATTATTGCATAACAAAAAAATCTGCACATGTGTTATTAGTTGTCATCAAGCAGAAGGAGTTGGACATTTGCTGTTGCTTTTGTACCACACAGACTTTTCTTTTCCTCCTACACATCTTCATCGTATTCCTCTCCGCCCTCCAGACTGAATCTTCTATTCTCTCAGTTCGCTCTGTTCTTTCCTATATGTTTGACACTCTCTTCCCTCCTTTTTCTGTCTCTTCTTTTGTGCCTTGTTTCTTTTCTAGCGCTGTGTGAGCATGTTGGTGGGAGGGTGACATGATGAGCGCTCTCATGAGTCGGTGAGAGTTGAAAGAAGCGAGTGAAATGACTCTCCACGCTTGAAGGAAGAGGGAGAAAAGGAGCACTAGCCAAGTCCTCAAAATTATTTTTTCCCCTTCTCTCATTACTTGTTATATTTTTGCTCAGCAGGCTGCTGAATAAATTGCAGCATGTGGCGGCTAATACAGTGCAGCATCCTGACTGTAGGGGAGAAATCTAAGAGGGTATCAGAGTTTTAAGTCGTATCTGAAGCTGAGTGGTGGGTAATGAGGTGAGAGCTTCCTTCCAGCCAGAGGTTAGTGATGGTTAGGAGGACAGGTAAACATACCAGCTGCTCCTGACTGCTTGGCCTTCAGGCTCTAAACTCACAGAAGAGAGGGAGGAGAATGGTGTTATGGGGAAGGGGTGGGGAGAGCAGTAAAAGCATGCTGAGAAGATGGATGGAAAGCCTGGGGGCAAAGGGTTGGCTGAAAGAGGTTGCCAGATATTCTCAGATTGCAACATGTACAGTAAGTTACAGTATTTTGGCACATTTGAAAAAATATGTACCTCATCCTTTTTTTATGTCTACTTGTATAAGAAACATTCTGACCACTTTTATATGTACTTACTTACATTTTATAAAAATAGAAATGGAGCACAGTTGTTTTTAACAGACCTGGATCTGTAGTCCCCAATATGCATGTCTGGGTGGAGCCAGTGTAAGTCAAAGTGTAATGGAAATTAAGTCACAAGCACAGATTTTTTTTTATATAAATGCTGTCAACATGTCAGCTGTGTGTACATGGAATTCAGAGATAACATGTTTCACCTTGTTTGAGAGAAAAAAAGACTAAATCTATAAAAAAAAATCTTTAATATAAAGGTCTTTAAGGATAATGGTAATTATTGCAGCTTTTAATAATGAAAAAACTACGGTAGATCATATTAAATAAATCTCCTGGAGGTTATGAATAAGAATAAATTGCTTCCAGCAGGTGGTGATTTAAAATTCCCACTTCTGTCCAAGAAAGGCCAGAGCTTCCCAGGGTCTGACCATGTATTACAGCCCTACCCCTTCATTAGACACCACACAGTTCCTTTCCTTCATGGAAGGTGGATGTACAGCGCAGATTATAGTTGGGTCTTATCCCCAGCAAGAATACAGATTCTTATTGCTGATGATTTCCAGACTGAATTTTTAAAGGTGTATTTTGCAGCTGTAGTCTTCAAAAAAGTGCTTCAAAGGGGATGAATATGACCTGACAAGGTACACGCTGTCGTTCGTTCGGCCTTTTTCATTCATTATTCAGGTTACAAGAAGGAAATAAAAACTCACTCTTTAGCTCTTTTGTGCCTTACTCCTTTCATTTGAACTGCGTAACAGCTACATGTCAACCGTTAGCCCGTAAGGTCCACTGTGTGGACTGATCACAGTGACGTTTGCTTTATAGTTTGTTATGCAATTTGTTCAGTGTTTCACACATTACAGCAAACGCATTAAAGCTGCAGCCCTTCACACATGGGTTCTGCCTTATTTGTGCAACAAAAAGACACCCTCATTAACCCATCACTGTTTCTTTTGAGTAAAACACATGTGCTATACAGATCCAGCTCAATACCACATGTACACAGAAAGTATCTGATAAAAAGAAAGTTATTGCCACAGTATAAGCTGCTTCCACACTATTAGCGCAACCTTTTCAATCACCAATGTGTTTGGATGTGTTTTCTTTTTGGAAGATAATAGACAGTCTTTTGTTGTAATTATTGTTTTTCATAAATTTCTGCTTATCTCATCCTGTTATCTGGCTATTTGTTTGTTTGCTATGTTGAGCAAAAATGTGTGCATGATTTTACACTCTTTCTTCTGAGAGAAAAACGGAAAGCTTGAAAATCTCACACTTGCATATCTCAGCGTGGTAAATCTTTTTTTTTTTTCTTATTTACAAGCTACAAGAATGTATCGGGTTATTGTCAAACAAATGTGTAAATGCAATTTAATCTGTAACATTATATTCCATTTTTCATTTCCATACAGCGATGTGAAGGGAGTGCTGACTGAAATTTCTCTGCATGCAATGGGATAGGCACACAAACACATCGGTGCAATAAAACTTGTGTGAGATATGAGCCTCAGTGGTGCCATTGCATGTTAGAAAGGTTCAGCATGGAGAGACAGTGGGTGAAAATGAGCTTAAACTGAAAAGAGCCTGAAGGCATTTTACCAGAGGAAAAGTCGGCTCTTTGATTTTAGTTTCCAGGTTAAAACAGAACAAAATTAATTTCTCATATGTTTAATATATTATGACACAGCCTACTGCATTAATAAAAGAAAAAGTACATTTTTAAATAGTACATTTTAGCTCTAATGCCAGTCTTAGTAAGAATACAGGTGTTTTTCTGAAGTGTACAAATGTTGTGTGGCTCAAACTCAACTTTTACTACATTGAGATCACAGGTGGTAGTACTGTGTAGGCACCAGCAATTATAATCACTATCAGTTAAGCGTCCTCTTCCGGAACAGACTTTCCCAGAGTTAAATGCTCAGAGGCATTTAATCTATCAGGTCATAATTGTGGATATTATTTCCATTACAATAGAAAGATGGCATTTCTAATTAAAGTAAGCCACTTAAATAAATAGCTTGTTAACTATTCTGCATGTAGCATTTTAGTGGGTCTACTTTCATATTCAGACATTTGTGAAATTCAGTATAATTACTTTAATGTGTTGGATATGTGAGAGTACAAAAAAATCACTCTAAAAAATAATGTGCTCCAATAGATGTAATGACAGTCTGACCTGTGCTTTTAGAGCACTTGGTACTCCTTCTGTTAAGTGTGTGCTTGCTGCATCCAGCTCTCCCTGTTACCTGGCACCCTTCTGTGTCTCTGTGTGTGAGGGGTGGGGGTGGGGGGCTAGGTGTGTTTGTAGTACAACAGATCATTCATGTACTGAGTGAACAGCTACATTTGGCTAATGCACCCCTGCCTTCTCTGCTGGCTGCAGCCGACCACCTCTGTGCCAGTTTAGAGTGGACTGTAAATATTGACCAGGAGACAGCAAGAGGGGAACGACGACCTTGTCAGAAAGAGAAGAAATGGAGAGGGAGAGGAAAAATGGAGGGAGACTATGGAACCACGGAGAGGGAAAGAAAAAAAGGGGTGGAAATATGGAGAAAAAAAGTGCTCCTGCTCTCTCCCAAGGCAACTGAATGTGCTTTGATGCACTATGGCAGGGAACACACTGAGTCCCCAGAGATGGAGAGGAAGAGCAGCATCATACACACCAAAAAGTAGCTTTTAAAAATGCTAAAATACACACGTACATGCATGGATTCACTGTATATACACCAAGGGGAAGTCGGTGACATAAATTTAATCCTTAGACAGATGAAATGCTTTTGAATCACAGAAGATTACGAATGACCAGCAATGCTGATTTCCCCAGACTAAAGATCCGAGCAGTGTCTCTCTCTGTTTCTCTCGCTCACTCAAAAGCCGGTCAGTGTTTCCTTCCGTCAGATCGACTGAGTGTCCTCTCTGAGCCATTCAGTTGGTTATATGGTCTGAACAAGCACAATCAATTTGAGCTGATTTGTTTAGAGCTGAAATGAATTGTAATGACACCATGAGTGCAGTGCATAGTAAATGGCAGTGATTGGGATTGTGGTTGTGGATGAAGCAGGTCTTCAACTGTCTTAAAATTAATGTAAGACGTAGCTGCAGTACTTGCATTGATTGTGAATAATTTAAGAGTGTGTGTGCACTGTAGGTCTAGTACATTTGCTAGTATTCAGACCTGCAGTTCATGTCCTATCTGTGCAGCCAGAGGGTTTTTATTTAGCTTTTTGGTTTTTTTTCTATCTTTGCTCTTCCTTCTCCCTTTATCATCCATTCTGTAGTCGATTATTTGGTATTACCCAGTGCATACACAGTTGTACCTGAATGAACGCACCAACAGATGGATAGGATGTATGTGTAACCAAGTTAGTCTCACAATGTAAAGGCTAGGATTTCTCTTTTCTCTTAGTGACCAATGAGATTACATGTACTGTTCTTTATCTTAATCTCTTTCAGAGGCCATCAATTCATTCGGTCCTAATCTCATCTCCAGGCACTCTGCTGTGACTGCGATAGCCTTGTGTTTTTCTATGCCTGGTGTTTTTTGTAGAGTCGCATTTCTACTGAAACTGGTTTGTCTCAAAATGCTGAAACTTCAACTGGAGCTTAAACCTTCGTTGAGTGTTAAATTCGATCCAACGTCTTACAAACACAAAGTTTTAAAAACTCACAGAAAAGAGAATTTTTACATCAAATGTTTTCTTCTTCAAAGACATTGATTGTGTGAACAAATGCAGAGGGATTATATAATTAATTAGACATATCTCACTTTGCTAAATAACATACTGTGCTTGCGGAATTACAAGAGAAGTTGACACAAAGTGAAAACACACACAAAAGAAAACAGGACAATCCCATAATGTTACTGCCACATGGCAGAGATGGCGCCATATTCTGATCAACTGTCATCTTAAAAAGTCAGGCCAACCCATTAGGAATGAATTTGATCATCAGCTGTGTTGGGATTGTTTTTCAGTGACCAGTGGCATGCTAATCTTTTAAGCTAAGATCAACTAGTGGTACATCTAAACCCTTTCTTCTGTGGATATATGGGACTGATTTTGAGTTTGGTTAGAAGCCTTTCATTGTAGAAAAAAAACTTTAGGTGTGTATGTGTGTTGTGCAGATTTGCTGAATGGTCAGTGAGGGTAATAAAAACAGGCTTATCTCTACTCGTTAGGCACAGGAGATAAGAGATGCAGGGTGGAGACGCTGCAGATTTGTGCTGTCGTATTACAGAGCCAAACAAGCGAATCCCAAATTGGACTATGATGGTGCGGGATGACAGGAAAGAGGGATGATGGAAGCGAAAGCCCAGCCTGTGCGTGGAAGTTGAGGATAGACCGGCATGTTAACCTTAATCCTTTCAGGGAAAGGCGTAAACATACAGGAAGAGAGAACAAGGGATTGAGCAGAAAAGAGGGCTGTGAGATCTTTGTCTCCTGCTCTTTCCTTCATCCCCCTCAGTGTGTGATCAGCCAGTTGCAGGCAGCAGCTAGGAAATCCTCAGTACTTATCTGAAGCCAGCCTCTTAATCACAGTCTTCATCTCCCTTGGCTCTTCCTGCTACCTCTTTCCCTCTTTTGATGCCTAACCTATCACCTCCTCCCTCCTAGATGTTACTCTCCACATGTTACTCTTCTTTTTTTTAGCTACCCCTTAGTGACTCACATACACAAAGTTATTAAGTAGTGCTGATCTGTCTCTTGGATTTAAAAGAAAATGAACTTTTTATTCCGAAGTAGTTTGACGGAGAAATAAAAAGAATAAAAGCAACTCTCGGAAACTTTGAAGCTCCGGTCCGGATTCATCCATGCATCCCACAGCTCTAGAGATTCCAATGATTTTTTTTGTCACGTAGCTGAAGTAGGTCTGCAGTAATTTCCTGAGCTTCAGCCAACCGTCCAGCCTCATCTTCTCTTCCGACACTCCCCCCCTACGCCTGCCCACTGGGGGAGTGGTGGACTATGGTTGACTGGCTGGTCAGGCAGGCAAGACTGTGCAGTAGAGAGCTTTTAAGACGGGAAAGACGTCTTTCTGACCAGATGGTCCGTACATTGATCTGCTGGCAGGAATGGAACTGATCTTATAACCAAGTCTGAACTCTGGACCATCTTATAATTTACTATTTATAAAAAACGAGAATTAAATGGAACATGGTCGGGTTGAAAGGGTTGCTTTGTGCCTCGGGGCTTGTGGTTTTTAATTTTATGTGTGTAGATGTGTCTTTGTTATGCATGTGATGCTTGTCTGGAAGGGAAACGACTGCAGGGCAAGAGGCACGCCGCAAACTAGTGTTCTTGTGTAAATATGTCACACCGTATGACAAGGATGCAGCTCAGGATACAAGCTGTTTCTTAATGCAGAGCTGAGTGTTCATACATTGTTTATACTCTGCTTGGATGGCTGTGTGGTCTCAACGCCATTGTGTGGTGAAGTGCATGTCTGGTTTCATATCCTTGGCAAAAAGTTGAGCAGGTTTAAAAAGGCTCAGCCTTCCCACAGTACACACATATTTGCACACACTCCCTGAGATATTTCATTAGTCGTGGCTAGTGTTCATGGCCAACACAGGAGGGCACGCTCTCCAGACTAGTCTCTCACACACACTCACACACATATACACCTCAGTCCATAAATCAGGCTTTTCCTGCACTTTTTTTCTGCTCCATCAGAGGTTATCGGAAAGGAAAGAACAAGTTACTAACTGAAAAAAGGCTGATTGAAGCGGGCATTGGCTGGATAATGACGCTTTGAGATAAGGTGAGGCAAAATGAGGAAAGGTGGGGGGGTGTATCTGTAATGTTTTGTAAAAATCCTGATGGCTGAAAATGAGGAGGATGGTGTGATGATGAACAGACACGACACTGGAATGTGGAAGCAGAAACACAAGATTTACAGAAGAGGAGGCAGGTGAAGGTTTGGAATAAAATGCCTTGTTGCAGTGGGAAAGACACACAGCGCCACCAGGAGGCAAATGGCCTCCACTGCATCAGGGTGGGATTTAACTGCACATGCAACTGGCATCTTATCTATTATAATATCCAATCCTTAGAATTTCTGTGTACTTTAATTGTAGTTACACCTGCATTTGTCATCAGTTTTCAGAACTTAATAAGGCTTATGATCATTTAAATGAAACCACTTGACCACCAATAGATTTGTTTTCTGCCAGAATGATGAGAATGCATATAAAATGCTTCTGATTTACATCTGATCTCATTTTATGATTTATTTTTTATGGCTGCATTATTTCTAAGATTATCTCTCAATTGGATGTGAGAAAAAAACTCAGTGAAATCAGTCTTTCATCAGGTTGATTACTTGTTTTCTCTTTTAACACAATGATCCATTTTTTACATCTGGCTTAGGTTATTTTAGATAAGCGTAAATAAAACTTTATCTTTTCAATCTAGCTTTTAACATTTTTTTTAATATTAAAATAATTTTTCTGCATTAGTCCAGCAGTGACCTTGACAGCTATAAGGTAAAATATAAAACAAAAGTGGCATAAGAAACCTTGCCTGACTTAACATAGTGATCCAACACCTGAAAAACGAATATAACCTGAATGGCTGCTTATATTTCTCACTCTGTCTCAATTGTTTGCGTAAGAGGCAGTCTTCTTTTTCAATTCCTTTTGTACAAACATCCTTTTTGTCCTAATGCGGACGGAAATGCATAAGACCCACACATATCAGGAGGACTAACTTTCTCAATACATGTTAGTATTCTCAACCTCTTTTTTCATTTCTTGTAATGAAATGGGGTGTGTGTGTGAATACATACACAGTATGTCTAAGTGTGAGATTACTCAGTGTCTTTGCAGAATCGGGAAACTACTTTAGATGCAGTGAGGGCTCCACATGTTGATTTTTAGTCGAGGATATGAGCGTGGTGAGCTTTGAAGTGAAGGGAAATTAACAGTGAATAACGCATTCATACCCCATTCAATTAAATCTCTTCACCCTGTCAAAAGATTTGAGTTTGTTGTGTCGAGGGAGTACAATTGTTTCATCTATGAAAAACTTTTCCATTATTATCACTGTTGTGACATTATTTATCTGCTTTTATTTCTTTTCTCCAATGTATTCCTAATCATTTGATGTAACCAGAATATGATAATAAATATAGCGCTTATGGAGAACATCGTCTTAGTGGGTCACATTAATTTTCAAATACAGCTTTTTATAAAAGGCATTTTAAAAAGCAGGAAACCAAAGCTTTGTACTGTGCAGGGAAGAACATGTAAGGTCAGTGTAAGAGGTGCTGCGCTGGATTGTAATGAGGAGCAGAAAAAGACACCATCATTAGGACACTCCTGTACATGTGAGAGAATGGAAATTATTTTAGGGGATATTCAAAGTAGTCTATTGTTGCAGAAGAATTGCAATTAGAGGGCTAACAACATTCAATCATGACCCTTCCAATTACTAAAACCAGGGTTTGTTTTCATCTGATGAGCTTCAGATCCTCTCTGCCCTTTACCTCCCCCTCATTAGCATAATCCCCTGGGAATACAGAGGATAATGAGCCAAGTTGCACCTTCAGTAAACACACTGGGTCTGTGTGTGTGTAAGAGTATGGTGGTTTATGCTCAGCATGGTCATGGTTCATTAGCATATCCTCTGCATGATTCCTCCGGTTCTTTTTAATCACCCGTGTGAGTCTAGGCTGTAATCAAAATCCTCTGTTATTCACCAGTAGCTTTCCACGTGATATCACACACACACACACACACACACACAATCATTTCTGAACTCAAATCCATCGCTGAGTTTTTTTTTTTCTTCTGCATTATTAAGACATTTGTAGTGACGTGGCATAACATCAATTATTTTACGCTTAGTCTTGTGCTACATGATGTTTAATTACGGTTAACGGCTGTTACATCGCTACCTCCCAACCTGAAAGTGCAGGAAACGCATCTAAGGACTCGTTTAACTATAAATGAAGTAAAAAAACAATGAGACGTTTGTCTTTCTGCCTTGTTTGGTTTAAACATGGAGGTTCATTATCAGTGTCAGTAATGCCGATACTATCAAAGACTGGAAATCTGGATATGACTTCATCAATAATATATGCTGATTTATTTTATAAAGAATTACTTTTTGTCTTGGTATTCAGTCGATAATGATGCTCTCTTTTACAAAACCGCAAAATGGTAAATTTTTTTTAGTTGTGGAGACAGTGAAGCACTGATAAATTTGGGCTATTTATAATTACCTGCAGATGTTCTGTCTGTCAGGCTGTTGGCAGGTCTACTGTCCTTTATTTACACTTTACTGTATAATAGAATCTGCCCTGTTCAATCATCAGGAAGAAATTTACATTTGCAAAAAATTTTATATTCTTTATAACGATACTTCTTGCAAATAATTCTCATACCATTGGAAAGTCTGTTTCCCTTTTTAAACTGTGTCAGACTTTTAAGTAAAGTACATTTATGGGCCAGCTGCATGGAGCTAGTTGGTGAGTTTTTGTTGGTCTTTCTAGTTTCACAGTTATGCTTAATAATTATTTAAGCAAAAAAAAAACTGCTCAGTTGATTTCCCTTTTATTACCTGCTTTATTTTTACTGATTTCTAAGACTAAGGTTTACTGCCTTATCAGTCCCTTAAACAATAGTTGGCTAATGAGGATGGAGGAGTGACTAAGTTCTTTCTCTCTTATTCTCCTTTTCTTAGATACTCGTCTCCCAGCAAAAGGGGCCACAACAGGCAGCATTATTGGAGCTATCATCGGAGTTGTTATTCTCATTGCCATCATTGGAACTGGCATAGCAATGTACCGCAAACTCAAAAAAGAAAAACTCAATGAGTGAGTATATGCTGTGCATGTCTTTTTTTTAATCTCATCATTGTTTTCCTTTGCACATCTGGGTGTTTTATTGTTCCTACGCTTTGTAAGTTGCTCTCTTAAATGAAATGACTCATATTTCTGTGAGTCTCGCAGTATGACAGTCATATATATTTGTGTTGCAGGCGTCCACCCAAACACAAGCCCCCTCCACCTCAGAAAAAGAACTCTGCTGCTCCCAAGGTGAGTGAGTGGCATGCAAAGACAACAAGATCATCATGCAGTCTCGCAGAGCTGTCAGACAAATATCTTCAGTTTACAGGATTGATTTGATCTCTTGAAATTCATTGATGGAGTGTGTGTGTGTGTGTTTGTGTGTGTGTGTGTGTGTGTGTGAATCCTCAGCAAGTGAATGCGAGTCCTGCTACGGTGACCGAGAGTCTAAGGCAAGACGAGTATAATCCTGACCCAAGAGCAGAGACAGTCTTGGTGAGTACACTTTAGAAACCAATTTTACTGACATTCTTTCCAATCCTTGTAACTCAGTTGTAAATTTTTTATTAAATTTCTTCTAACTGGTAGAAAACACGGCGAGCTTTTATGATCAGGTGATTCTATCAAAATCCCATCATGTCACAGTGATCTCCTCTAGCACAGTGTGCTCTATTTAGCAGATGTTTTGGTTGTTCTGCTTTTAGCAGGATGATTAGTTTTTCTTTCTCACACTAATTGTTTCATGAGATACGAGCTGCAGCGTTGGCTCCCCAGGAGATTTCCGCTCTCTTATGAACCTTACCAAGGTGTCAGATCTTATTAGTTTATGCTTCTAGTTTATTTGCAGTACTCATCAGGACGGGCCACGTGAAGCAAATTTTTCATTTAAAGGGGAAAAATAAGAAACGCTTATGAGTTCCTTTAACCATGTGTCTGACACTTTGAAAAGTCAAAATGAACTAGTGCTCACAAAGAAGCAATAAGCTGCGATACTTTTTGTTTCATGTAGCTGCAACAGATTTCAGAAATGGCAACAGAATAACTAGAACGGTGAACGCTAAGTTGACTCTTGCATTGCAATATCCGTCTTCACCAAACTCATGATCACTAGTACTGGGATTACTGGTATTATTGATTTACTTTTTCACTGTTTAACTTAAAATCTTTTTTTCTGTTTTTTAAATTGTATTTTCTCTTCCCATTGTTTATCAACAGTCTTATATTTCTCCTTACTAATCATCTACTCCCCATAGTTACTTCTATTGCTTTTATCACTATATCACCATTATTCTTATAGTTAGCTTATTTTATTATGCGTATTACCAGGTTAATAAAAATCACAGACAGGTTTCTTCTGTCAAACTATGAACTTTTTCTCTCTTTCCTTACAGTTCAGTATTTTATTTTTTTTTCACACTTAACGCCCACTCCCTGATGAACTGTCTCTCTTCTCAAAGTGTGGGCTCTTGATTGGCTTCCATCTAGCCGTGTTTGGGAGAACTCTGGGTCCTACAAAGTGTTTATAGTGGTGGAGTACAGACCTACAACATGCCGTTATGGTTTTTTTTTTATTTGTGGGTATTACTTTTGAGTATTTGTAAAATCCTTTTAAAAATTCCTGGATCTAGGTAGAGATCCGGATCAGGTCAAAATCAGCCCATTTCTGAGAAGTACTGGAAATGTAATCAAAATCTTTTAACACCTTTTTTTTTATTTATTTATTTTTTGTCTTGGTGGAAGTAAAAGCTTTTATAGAGAAAATTGTGCAGCGCTAAACCAAGAGGCCATATTTGACAAACAACGTAGCATACCTTAGAGAGGTGGTCTCACAGCTACACAAATAGATCTTAAAGCACGTGTCAAAGTCGGGTCGTCAAGGGCCGGTATCCAGCAGGTTTTGTTGTTTCCTGCACTAACACACCGGATGCAAATCAAATAGATCCAAAAGGTTCTTTTAAAACTTTTCATTAGTATCATTTAGCTGTGTTTGAGCATAGAGACAACAAAAACCTGCAGGGACACCGGCGCTTGAGGACTGGACTCTGACGCCCCCTCGTCTACATCTTTCTTACAAAACACAGCATCAGAGGTTTGCAAATGAAAAGCTTAAAAACCCGTTTGCTGCATTTTGGAAATGAGCCCTGTGGGCTGATGAGGTTGATTCTGGACTTATTTTTTGTTCAGAATTTCATCCACAGCTGTTGAGCTTGAAGATGATTGATTGTGCATTAAGCTTTGTTACGCTCACTGACGCGGGAAATTTCACTGGTAGAAGGAAGAATTGATTCAGTTTAATGCTGGAAAAACACTTTAAGCAGTCTGTTGCACAGCTGAGCAGCAGAAGATAACTTTTATAATATGATAATCCTCCCAAACATATCAATTATAATTTTAGAACCTCATCCTCTAGACTGAAATTGTCCAAATTTCCCAGATTAGGTTTGAGCTGGAATTAATTTACACAGTGCATCAGATTAGCTTTTAGTTACTGGTTTATTTGTCAGCAGTAAATCTAAGAATAGCAAGGAGGTAAAATTACACACCAGTGACTGACTTTGCATAAATGTGAAAAATAATCTGACCTTGAAAGAAATGTGAACATTCAGAATTTACATTTCCTTGTTGTTGACAGAACCATGAAGTCAACTATGACGATGAAGATGATGGTTATGATGAGGCGCCACACAACGGTGGGTACTACTACTCTGGTTCCCATCCTGACTGGGATAATCCCAGCAACAACGGGGTGCCAGACTATAATATGGGGAGTGACCAGAGGCTCCATTACCAGGGCCCCAACATCAACCGTGAGGACAGCTTTGTGTCAACTCCACTGATTGTGTGAGAAATGTCAGGAGACATGATGGATGGATGTGTGTGTCTGTGTGTGCGCATATGACTGGAAACATTTCTGTAGAAAGACAGCTGTGAATTTTATTTTTTGTTTTTTGAGCAATAGCTTGGGAAGGGTAAAGATGTTGTTCTTGCATTTGCTAGTAATGTTGATTATGAAATAATCAGGTCCAGTTGTATCTTGTGCTGATTTGTGTGAGCCAGCAAGAGGCAAAATGTTACTAATGTACCACATACTCACCAGCACACAGCTTGTGTTATGTAGCTAGTGGATATATTGTTTTTAAGTTGTTGAAATGTTGATGTTTTAAATGTCAAATGCAGTTAAACCAACACTGAATGCAAAATCAGAAAACAAATGTTGCCACTGACTTTGCTTTATATTTATGAAACACATGAACGGGTACTGACATGATTTGGTTCAGAAAAATGCAAAACATGGATGAAATGTTTCCTCAGTCTAGTTACATCTGCCCCATGTTGTTAGTTTCCAAACCCAGCTGGCATGAAATCGGTGTGAAACAGGTGCCCTGCGGAGAAGCTATTAGCTGCAGCTAATCAGGCGGCACCAAGATGAGAGCCCAAAACGTGACCACATGAGGTTTTCAGACTGTAGAGAAGGTTTAACTGACTGTCAGAGCATCTTCTCTTATGATACGGGTGTTTTTAATTCAGCAATTTTCACTTTTTCCTCTCTTTTTTTTTAATATATCGTGGCTCTGCTGTGACAATGTTATGCCTTGATTCTGTTGTGGGGCCAAATCCAAAAACAAAAAAAAAAAAAACAGGAAATTATTTCACTTTGAAGCTGCCTTTTTTGTATGCGTTTTTTCCCTTGTGTTCTTTTATGGTTCATTGAAGGCATAGTTGAATAAAATCTGTGTTTTGAGGGTTATCAGTTACTTTTTAACTTAAATTTTGTACCTATCTTTTGTATTATTTACTTTGTCTGCTATTGTGCTCTGAAGGATTAAGCTAAATCTGGATTATAACCATGAAATCTGTTGCAATTCTTCTGTAGCGGAGGATTAAATCATTCTTTATAGTTCAGAGGGGTTTTCATAGAACCTGCTGGTTTATGTCTGTCCATCATGGGTTGAACATGTTGACAGTAGGTAGAACATTGTCCTCCATAATGACCTTAACATTGCTTTAGTGCCAACGAGAAGTCTTTCATTTAACAGGCCTCTCAGAAAGGTTTTTAAAAATGTTTTTAAATCTATTTTTATTAATTTTTTGTAAATGGGTTCTTGTTGATGAAATAAACATGTAAACTGTGATCAGAATAAAATCATAAAATCATTTATCTTGAGTTTGAGTGTTTTTTTCCTCCATCTCATATTGCAGCAACATTGCTCCCCTTCATTGCTGTTCCACTATGTAACCACATGGGAGCAGTGTGGATTGAGAATGAGCAAACCGGGCTAAATTAGTCATGCTTTTCACCTTTTATTCATCTAATACAGAAAACACTTATTAAAAGGCGGTGTACTTCAACTAGTTGTTAATACTATCACTTTGTGCTATTTATCAGATAATGATAGGGGAGCATGGGCTGTGTGGAAGCCATATTACCAACATATTCCCATGTGAGGACTGCAGCAGCTCACCTGATACAGCGGCAGGCGCTTGTGCTATGCTTTCCTCTTGTCTGACTCATCTCTTTTAAGCTACATTTCCTCCAATCCTGTGCAGAGGCAGAAGTAGAGGATCATTTTTAGATCAGCGTGATTCATTTCAAGCACTGTAACTGTACCAAAGGATTCCAGTGTGCATTCTTTCTGATAGAGAATTTTACAGATTAAATGCATCTCGCCTGCACCACTGACTAACATGTATGAACTGTTCGTGTCTTGCAGCTTATCTGTACAGTATTAACTGGCACGGTGTGTAGCTGTGTCCTGAATGAGCCAGGACTGTTGCAGATTAGCCTATGCTCTTGCAGATGAAGGTGAGGCCTGACAAGCAGCACACCATGACTCTGCAATCTGTCTGTTCCCTGCCTGTATTCTGAACACGCAGGTACATCAAAATTTTAAGACCTAACGAATGTCTAATGGGCTTATTGTTGATGAGTTTTATTTTAGAGACTAAAAACTTGAAATTAAGGTCAGCTATATTTGAAATAGAGATCAAAATGGAGACTGATTTTGGGTTTGTTTTTTTTTTTTGTTTTTTTTTTTTTTTTCATCTGGAGTTTGCTCCTGTGACTGCAACTCTGTTCTCATTTTGGTTGAGCTGCTTTGTCCTGTGTTGACTTTACCATCTCTGTAAGATCTGGTTAAATGAATACAATCCTGGATTTGACGAGTTGAGACTTTTCCTGTCTCTTTGCTTCTACCTTGTTTCTCATTTTAACTTCCTATTTTCTAACACTGTGTTTGTAAAGCCTTTTCACTCACCTTATGGTTGGAATGTACAATACAAGCATCCCTGATATTGTTTATTTATGAAGCTATTTCTGAGAAAATGTAGAAATGTGGAGATATTCATAAAAGTGGCTGAGTATTTGAGGTTAGAATAGACATGATTTAAACTGTTTTTATACAGTCAATGATTAAAACACATTTTGAAGAGAAATGACCTCCAGACTTCACTGCATTCCTATTTTGAAAACTAAGTATTCTTAGTAATTGCTCTATTATAGGATTACCAGACTTTGTGAATCGGCAGCCAGGTAACGAGTGAGGAAGAAGGCAGAGAACAAACCTCGCATGCCTTCAGTGGTGCTAAGCTGGTTAAAAATAGACAGAAGCGAGGGATTGAGAGAATAGCAGTGGGCAGAAAAGAAGGGGGGAAGGAAGAAACGACTGAATTGACTTGCAGTAAAGTGGGTGAGGAAGGATTTACCGAGTGACCTTGTCTGCCAGTTAGACAAATGTATGGCAACTTTAAACTAGAGTGAGCATTAAGCGCTCATATTAAGCCACCAGCAACTTGACCCGATAGACAAACTCTGGCCATACTCTTCATGTGTATGACAATGATGAGCATGTTTGGCTGTATGCTGATTGCCTGGTTGGTGAGTAAGACGTGTATGTTTATAAAAAACAGGCTTCATGTGGATTAGATAACGTTAATTATAAATCTTTCAAAATAAATACAGATTAAAGCTGAGAGCTATGATCAAACAGTAATTTGGAAAAAATAGATTCTCGTAAAAGAAAGTAAACATTAGTTTGAGTGCTCCAGAGGTTCTTGTAACTCGTACCCCCGTGGAAGCGTTGGGGGTCTTTAATAATATAAAGGCTCTTCGCTTCCTCTATTTTATTTCATTTTAACCTTTTTTCTTTCATTATACCTGCCTTCGCTGCGCGTTGGGGCTGATTCTGTTCCAACAGGCCAGAAGAACACGCTGTTTGAAAGGCGAGCAAGAGGACGGGGGAGGCACGAACAGCGGCACCATGGTGAGTGACGCTGTCGAGACGCCTGCACAGTTGGGAGGTCATGTGAGTCTGAAGGGGAATGGAAAGAGGGACTCACTGATAGGGTGTTGGGTTGATGAGGGGCATAGGCTGTGAAAGAGGGAGTGAGGACAGCTTTGGGGGGGATTAAAGAGGAGCTGAAGGTGGAGGGCAGGCAAGGCAAGCGGACAGCTGGGGGAGGCCTGGATCAAATCAGATTTGTTCCCATTTGAATTACTTGTTACCAAGTGTTCTCACTTTGAAAAGTAAAGCTCTGGATTTCTGAACTACAGTTTCATACTAAATTGAAAACATAAAAGATGTTTTTAAAAAAGCTTTATCATTTGTGAGGTAATATTATCTGTGAAAGGTTATTGTTAAGATGCTTATTGAACTGATATCAACAGTGCCTATAAACACATTCAGTCAAGTAGGTCTATTAATATCTGCCTCATATCGGAGTACGGTAAGGACAGCAATGTTGAGAGACCAAACTATCCCGCTGGCACAAGATGTTTTGCATATCAGAGAAAAGAATGCCATTAAAAGTAACAATCATGGCTACTTTTGTAGGAAATTATATTTCTGACAGCTACAGTTATATCTGAAAGACAATTGCTTCATTTGGAATATCCGTCCATCCATTCATATGTATCCGCTTAGTCCAAAACAAGGTTGCGGGGGGGGGGGGCTGGAGGCCATCCCACCTGCTGTGAGGAGAGTGGCATTGTACACACTGGACAGGTCACCAATCCATCACGGGGTCAATGCAGAGAAACATTCGCTCACACATGGTCCCCAAAAAATGTGCATGTTTTTGGACTGTGGGAGGAAGTAAATGGAGAGAACCAACGCTCTCACTGTGAACCTCCATATTAAAAGCTGCGGCCATGGTGCAAACTGTAATCAGGAAGAAAAGAAACACATTATTAATATACCGTGACATCAACAAACAATTCCATTAAATTCAATTCAACTTTATTTGTATAGCGCCATTTCACGACAATGTCGTCTCAAGGCGATTCACAGAGATCGGCCAATTAAAAAAATAGCCTTATATAGGGAACCAGCAAGATTGCATCGAAGCTTGACTTTGATCAAGATTTGATGCAATATCCCATCCTGAGCAAGCATAGGGCGACAGTGGGAAGGAGCACTCCCTTGTAACAAGGAGGCAAAACCTCCGGCAGAACCCAGCTCAGGTAAGGCAACCATCTGCCTTGATTTGCTGGGGTTACAGGGACAGGAAAGACAGATAAATATATATTGCAGTTTCTATTCAGGAAGACCTTCAGATAAAGGAAAATAAGAAGTAAGACGTGCAATAAAAAAAATCAAATAAAATAAAAAAAGGAAGAAATGAGAAATAAAACCTGCAAAAAAAAAGGAGAAATAAGCAATAAGACCTGTCCAATACATGGAAAATATTGGTCCTCATTGCATCATGGGATGTCCGGCTAGACTATCCCTAACTGTAAGATTTGTTGAAAAGGAAGGTTTTAAGTTTTATTTTAAAGACAGAGAGGGTGTCCACCTCTCGTACCTACACTGGGAGCTGGTTCCATAAGAGTGCAGCTTGATAGCCGAAGGCTCTTCGTCCCACTGTTTTTTCATAGACTCTGGGAACCACAAGTAGACCTGCAGTCTGAGAGCAAAGTGCTCTGTTTGCAATATATGGAACTATGAGATCTCTGATATTCAATGGAACTTGGTTATGAAGAGCTTTATATGTAACGAGAAGGATTTTAAACTCTATCCTCAATTTAATCCTGGTCAAGAATAACTCCAGGGTTCCTTACTGTGGTACTGGAAGCCAAACTAATGCCATCCAGATTGACTACAAAGATGGACAAATTTGTAGTCAAAGTTTCTCAGTCTTGTCTGAGTCATCAAAATTTAGAGTCATCCAGGTCTTTATGTCTATAAGACATCTTTGTAATCTAATGGACTGATTGGTTTCATCGGGCTTCATGGATAAGTAAATCTGAGAATCATCTGCATAGCAATGAAAATTAATACCATGTT
>JBAMHX010000007.1:10607117-10630780 GCA_037177515.1 Pseudomugil tenellus | reverse complement strand
TATATATATATGGTTATATATATATATATATATCCATATATATCCATATATATATATATATGGTTATATATATATATATATGGATATACATTTAAAATAAACTAAATTTTCAAAGGAAAAGAGAAAAAGTGACAGATTACATTCTGCTTACTTGAATTCGTTTGACGTTTATTGAAGTTTTGCAGGCAAATAGGACTTTGTTTTGTCATCATGATGGGAGCAACTGACAGGAAGCGTATAGGGTGGGAGGGGTCCCTGCGAATCAAGCTATTTTTCATGGTAACAGAGCTGGTATATATCTGGATCTGCAATAATGTGACCAGTATTAAGTTTGCATTTAAGCATCTGAATACACTGAATTCCTGCAGAATTTATCCATAAGAGTGGGCGATGTCTGAGCAGGCCACAGGAGCCGATGAGTCATTGCAGAGTGGGCTTTTTGGTGAAGTTGGGGGAGTGTAACTTCTGTTTCTAAAGAATTCTGTTACTATGCAGCAACCTCTTCCATTGTATCCTGATTGTTATTTTCTCATACTTAGCTTAGTTGTTTTTTGTTGGTTTTTTTGTACACATTTAACCACTTTTGGTGATGATAATAATGGCTGTTTCCAGTCAGTCTCTACACTCAGGGATGAATTCCAGGAGAGAAATATTGTATCCTTAAACATCTATGAGACCAAAGTGCAGAGACTCTTCTTCTAGTTGTCTTCACAAATACTTCCTTAAATTAAGAAGCAAATCACACATCTGAGTCCGCTTTGATGCTCAGCCTGGTTGATGTACCAGTTTGTGCTCCTTTTGCTGAACTTGTTTAGCCTAAATATGCTTCCTAGAACAAGCATGTTCATATCTGTTTTGAAAAACACACCAAGCTAAGAAGATCTAACATAATTTCCAGGATAGGTCCAACAAACATGTGCTGTTTGGTACTGTCAGTGTTTTATTTTAGTTGACTTACAACAAAACACACATTAGCTTACACATTAGCTTAATGTGATGGTTTCACTAATGCATTTACAGTGCTTACTGAGTTGGTTTGAATTGCATAAAGTGAATTTTCTCTGACTGATAAAACCACATAAATAAATTGTTAAAACAAAGAGGGAATTTGATGTAACTTACTTGCACAATGAGTCGAGTGCTACCAAACAAACCACTCAGTCTTGTCTTTCTGAATTTCTATATATTATATTTCTATATAATTTTCTCTTTAAAAGACAACAAATTGTTATAAAGATAGACTAATGTTTTTTTTTTTTGTTGTTTTTCTTGCCAAATTCTGAATTCAGCATCTGCCTCATCCCTGAGATCACCAGCAGCCCCTTGTCACTCTTACCACACTAAATCTCAGTGGAATTTTCCACCACCCACCATTCTCCGTCCTCCTTCATCTATCTTACTTCTTGCTCGGATCATTCCCTTCTCACCCACCCTCACTTCTCATGCTTTGTTTCTGTCATTCTCCTTAAGCCCATCTGCCATTCAGTCATCTACCATGTCAGCACTCATATCGTTCTGTTCCTTTCTTTCCCCTTTTTCTCTTTGTCTCTCACTCTTTTCCTCTCTTCTTCCCACTCTGGACTCTGTGAGTGGAACACAGATTATGTCAGACATTTATAAAACCGGATTAGCAAGGATCACCTTCACACATACTCACGCACATACACAGAAATACAGACTCCATTTGTCCCTAGTCCTTATTCAGGTTGTCTCTAGACGCAATGTGACTGTGATGGGTTGAGCTAATAGCCGATTTGCTATCATTTATCATGTCTTTGATAAATATCCTGTTATTTTTTCTTAAACAACGTTTCAGAGAGAGCACATTTTGTGTCATGTGGGATATCTTAAGGCTTTTTTTTTTTGCATAAATCCCTAACCTTAACTCTATCTGACATTTTTGGGATATCTTGGAATAATTCTTCCCTGCAAGCTAATTCTTCTTTCGCAGCATGAACTGATGTTCGGGCTAAGAGCTTGTAGAAAATCTTCCAAGAAAGAGTTGACTGTGTTAGTCTGTGGTTAGACGACTGAAGCGTGTAAATTACTCAGACTTTTTAGAATCATATGCTTGAAGTTAACAGCCTGAAAGAGTTCGATGTCTAACTTCCACATAATGTTTTCCATGAGTATACACTTCACACATACTGCAAACTATTTTAGTCTGGTGTACACATATTTTCCGAAGCCCTACACACATATTGTGACACTAAAACCTCATGACATAGTGCTCATCTACAGCTCCGACTCATACAGAACACTGTGACGTCATACTTTCCAGTATCACTGACAATAACCAGGATTGTTAATGCACGTGGGGTTTTGTTTCTCTTGGACAGGAGTCCTATAGTTCTTTAACCCTTTAATGTCCTGCTCAACCACTGGAGCAAATGTTAAACACTATCATTGTATGTTATTTTATGCAATTACTTTATAAAGTTAAAAAGTAAGTGACATCTAAAGAATTTGTCCAAAAGTAATTTTATTATGCCCCCAAGGAATTGGGGGGAAAAAAGTCAATTTTCTTTTTTGCTGTGTGGCCATTTCAGGGTTAAAATCCCACAAAAAAGCACGATGTAAATTAGTACGACACTGCAACGTGAGAGCAGCATCCACAGAGCCGGAATCAGACAGAAAAATCACAAGTACCAGCTTTTTTCTCTTTCTCATCTCTCTGCCCCTCTCCTTCCTTCTTCTTCCTGTTCTCTCCCTGCATCCCCCTCGCCCATCCCTCAATTTCTGACTCAGCAGAACAAGTCAGAGGCAAGGTCATCTGACTGTTGTTGCTGTGGAGCTCAAGAAATGGGGATTTTTCTTTCCCCTCCTTTCTTTTACTACGAAGAGAACATGTGTTTTGTGGTAAGAGAGGAAGAAACATTAAGGCAGGACAGAGGTTAGGACATACTGCTGGCAGCCATTTTGGCTCCAATGAGATTAAAAAAAACTTTATTAACAGCACCACGATGACAAAGTCATGCTCATAAGCAATGCTGAGTGCTTCGGGATCAGATTTTTAATCCTTTGCTTGCATGAGGCACATATCTCAACATTTGCATGGTTCAAAGACTCTAATACTCATAAAAACATTAAAGAAATGGGCTGAAAGTGTCAGGGTCATCGAGTTTAACTGTAGACACAATTGGACATAAAGACATTTCAAAAAGAGTAATGAAGTTCAGAAGCAAAAGGTTTGGTTAATGCTTCAGGCTCAAGACACATCAAATAAAATCAAGTGCTCTTTCAGTCTTGCAAATATTAAAAATTATGGCTGACAAAAAAAAATTACGGCTGAATGCTGCTTAACTGTCCTCCATATAGTATAACTATATATATATATATATATATATATATACTTTGATTATTTTTCATATAAACTGCAGCAGATGGGCAAAAATAGTCAAAACCACTGATAAAGTCATCTCTAAGGATACATTTTATAGGCTAAATAATAAATCTAACTGCATCGTGACATGTTTGAAGAGTGCTGCAGCTGACTGTCCTCTAACCCTGAGCAAAGCCTCCCTTCGATGCTCTGGGGTTTCATGCTGCTGCGTGGTCAACATCTCGGCCTACAGCAAGAAATGCAGTGAGGCATGACAGCAATATGCTGCAGGGACAGCACGAGTGGCTCTCACAGTGTTCTCTTGCAAAGCAGGCACTGCTGTGCATGCATGTGTACGCAAGTCAGTGACTCTTCACATGTGCTCTAACTGCAGCATCGTCTCTTCAGTGCGATCGAAGGCCTACAATGCCTGTTAAATGCCCTCTGTCTGTCTTTCATGCATTATGTCTTTGAGCTCTGGCACTTTTACAGAAACAAGCACAATCTGTCCATCTAGCTGTCTTTTTTGTTGTTACACGTTTTATGATCTCTTTACCTGATTCTCATCACCCTTTGTTTCCCTTTTGTCCTATAGTGTTGGCAAGTTAGACCAGTTCATAGCTGCACCTATCAATTGGACATGTCAACCATAAAATCTGTTTTTACAACTACTCTCATAAATGCCAAGTTATTTTTAAAGGAAACCTTTTAAATGATTAAATAAACAATTTCTCATTCCTTATTTTACCTGCTCTAAGATACACCCACTCACCTCCATACAAGCAGAAGTGCTGACTCTGCTGATATGGTTAAAACTATACACGTGCTGATATGGCAGTCAGGTCTGCAGCCTCCTACAGAGGTGTGACTGTGCCTATTTTAATTCTTTCTATTTACATTTCTTTTTCACGCACCAAAAATGTGCTGTTCTCTCCCTTTGTTTGCTGCACCGCTACTGAGGTGACATATGGAGGTGCATAACATGCTCATGATAGATCCAACACGACTAATGAGACATCCAGATGTGTTTATCACATGCAATAAAATCACACAACTTCACTGTTTTCATGTTACATAAATACATTAGATGGAAAAACAAACACAACCACCACGACTAGTATCTAACCTTGTTCGTCCATTTATACAAAATTTCAGCCTAGAAACTCGCGATGCTGCTGGCTGCAAGCGTTGGAATTCTGCAGTAAAGCAGGAGGGGCTGTATCGCTTTCCTATTGGTTCGCTTGCAAAGATGGATGCCACCAACTGGTCAGCGATACCAACACCGATGAGACGCTCAGAACTGGGATTGGTCAGCTGGGTTGACAGTAGGCGGGTGTTTTGTGCGCCTCGATTTTCCCATTCGCTTCCTCTGTTGGCGGAGTGGTGCAGCTAGAGCAGCGGAGTACTGCGGCAGCCGGCAGAACCGCGGAGGAGGATCAAGTGCTCGATAGGGTAGCAGTGCGGCTCGTTAGTTTCGCCGGTCTTTCACTGCAAGTATCAGAGAGCAAAGGAAGGAAGCGGGTCCCCGCGTGATGCTCCGCTTGAGACCGCAACGTTTCATTTGAAAGACGTCTCACAGGAGGAGAGCGTAGCCTGAGCTTTTTTTAAAGGTTCGAAAGATTGTTCATTTAAGCACAAGAAAAACGTATTTTCATTAAAGCTTCCCCAAACAACTGAGCATTATCTTGTGTTTTTCAAGGCGAGGCATTTTGAGGTAGGCTTATTGAACGTGAGGGACACCTCAAGCCGTGCATCACCTGAGAGGAGAAGAGTGACTGCGCCAACATGGGGGTAAGACCGACTATTTTCAACTTTTTTTAAAATAAAATTGCGTTGTAGCTCACGTGAAGTGGCCTGAGAAGTGAGAAGTAGCCTGATATGTCGCTCCTGGTGCGCAAAGGCATTTTATTTTTCAATATGGGAATCCCACGTGTCAGAGTGACATTGACTGTAATGCGGAACTTTGTTTCATGGTCTGTACTGCGACAAACGGATGTAGCAGCAGCCTCCGCGAGAGATGGAAAGCTCCTGGTTTAACGGCTCACTTTCATCCTAAATTCCGTTTGAGTGTCACAGAATATTAATACATCTTCGTGTATTTTGCTCGGACATAGTCACATATAAATATATTAACTTGAAAACTACTAGTGAAGTAGCATAGTGGCTCTGTGTTTTTTAGAGGTTACAGTGTGTCGTGTATTCTAAGTCTTTGATAGGCCTTGCTTTGACTAACCTTGCCAACCGCAGGCCTAATCGGTTTATTCCTCCACAGTGCTCTTGTGTGATGTGAAATGGTGTGTCTGTGTGTGTGTCATCTTTACCTATAAAATATGTTATAAAAAGATAGATAAATGAAATTCGTTTGTCATATTTGAGGAACATCGTTGTTCTATGGGACTTTCCTCTGTGATACATGAGCTCATTTTTTGTGACCTCCCCTCCCCCTCGCCCCCCTTCAGTATTTCACAGCCCAGGCGAAAGCCTTTTCTCCTCTCCTCATAGTAACCCGGCTTGCTGCTCCTTGTCTCCGCGCTGTTGGTGAGAAGCATCTGGCGCAGAGCAGGGAAGACGCTGAACCCAACTCATCCATATGCGGTCGCTATCAGCTGAGCTGCGTCGGTACCCTCAATGACCCGTGCGTCATAATGCGGTTACAGAGAATAAGCGCCTCACCAGCTTATTTCCCCTTTAATTTGTGACATAACAGGGACTCAATAATCACCAGCAATAAACACATTTATACACACTACAGATTAAAGGAAGGGCGAATCCCGCAATACACCAGCAGCAGAATGATACAGCATGTTCTTGAAGTTTGCCACAATGACTGACTGGTGACTTCTCCTCTTACTGGGCGCATCCATTAAACCATTAGACGCATTTCCGGTTATTTGGTTAAACCTATTAGGCATGTAAATGAATCCGTAGAGTCATGGTGGAAAAATACTAGCTTATTTCCAAGGAGCAGCCGCCGGTTTGCGCTATTACGCAATTTCTACATCACTATCATCCGATGCCAGTTGTAAATTTTCATCTCTGGCATCGGCGCACCTGCTTAAAGATGCGGTGGTATGACGTCGCAGACTGGATGCGCTGATGAGAAATGGCCACAGATGTAGATGCAAGCCGGTCCTATCGCAGAGACCGGCTGCTATTTCACCGGCAGAGCTTCACAAATGCAGAATTCAGGAGGAAAGAGGAGCCTCTTTTCCTCTGAGCTGTGTCAGGGTTTTCAATTAAAAGTGGAAGCATCCGGTAGCATTAGTGGGCACTGCGTCAAACGAGACGAGAGTACAAAAAGTGCTTACGCAGTAGCTGTCGCTGTGGAGAAGTTTGGTCAGGCGGAGCTGTGAGAGAACGTTGTGTGGACACTGCTTGTTTTTTAGGAAGTAAAATGTCCAATTCCGCTGGTATTGCAGAAAAATATTAAATAAAGGAAGACTGGTGATCTATGAAGGGTGTTTCTTTGCCTTGAGGCGCTGAGGTGACCCTGAAGGATGGATTGCTAATGGAGAGATGAAATCTCCTATTAAAGTTTACCAACATGAATTTTTTTCTTTTTGTTTAAAAGAGCCGCTGGTGGAGTAGCTACACATCCATATGAATCTTTTTGTCCTTCTGTCAGGCATTGCCTCTGGCGCACTGTGCTATCACTGCCAGCTGTCCTTCCCCAAGGCCGCAGGGGCATCGCCTGCGACGTGCCCTCTGCGTCAAACTGGGGGCGGGGCTTATGTAGTGGAAATTCCCTGTAAAGCACTGTGATAGGCTGGCACAAGAGCCACGCATAAAGGACCGGGTTAAAAGACAAGTGATGCTTCAGTGAAAAGCTAGAACATGTGTCAAGATCACAAGGGAGCAGAGACATTAGAAGCTCTAAATTTAGGTTAGCATCCCTAAAAATAAAGAGTCCACGCTCACGCACATCATCTTCTCTTCCTCCTCACTGCCTCCTTTTTTGTTGCATAAACTGATGAGTGTATAGGAGGATTGTAAAGTGAGATGCAGATGAGGAGCTAAGCAGCTGCATCCACTGCTGCTTTTCACCTTCAGACACGTGACGCAGATGGGGGGGCATTGTTGCGAGAACAAGAGGAGCAGGGAGAGGAAGGGCAGATGGGTAGTGAACTGTGTGCATGTATACTGAGAGAAAGAAGGAGGGATTTAAAGTGAGGGAGGCTGCATATGCAGGGAGATGGCTGCTTGACTGTATATCCTGTTACAGGATAATGACCTGAGGCTCGCATTACTGTGGCTCGTGTTTCTTCCTGCTGCATCTCGTGGGATTGGTTATCAAGGGGAGAAGAGACATATGGGGCAGAGAGAGGAGACATTGGTTTGGATGGATGCTCTTTAAAGGACAGTGATGGCTGAGTGTGATAACAAAGAGGTTGAATGAGCCATTGCAAATGAAAAAATGTGTGTGTAATTCCATTATAGACTTTGTAGAAGGTCATAATGGCTTCTGATGATCGCTGTGCTGCTCTGAGAGCAAATTTTCTTAACAGGAAGTCTTCTGGAAGAAAACGATGTAATTATTTGATATATGATGTAATGTTATAGCGGATGATGTGGCGTTTTTTGCAGTAGTGGAGTTTATGCACTGATACAGAAGACGTTTCAAAGAGTTACTGAAGGTAATCCAGGAGTTCTGTGGCCGCTGCAGAGGCCCAACCCTTACTTTGGTGCAGAGTGCTGCACATCCCTCCCTCTTGCACCCGCTGCTTGATGCTCATAGGCTGCAGAGTGCGTGACTGATCTGTCCTGCACGTTGCTGGAACCTGAAGAAAGCCATCTTCATTTAGGAGTTCCTCGTCTACCTTCTCCAGCTCATTGGTCTTTTTAGCCGTGTGCCTTTGGAGTCAATATGGTGACCTTTTAAAGCAGGTCTTTGTTGTTTCCTTCAAGACAAGCGACAAATGAAAATCACTTGATTGTCAATTAGTACAATTTGTTTCGCTGGGATACTGTCCACATCCCTCTCATGTCTCAGCAAACCCGCAGTTAGCTTTCTTATAAGCATTAAACTAAACAAGAATAGACCTAAGCTACTAGTGCAAAGCTACAAGGAGGTAAAGGTCATCGCTGTCTCCTTTTTACATTACATTTTCAGCAAACTCACTGATTTATATGGTCAAAAGTTTCCAAATTAACATGCTGCTAGTCTCCCACACAGGGAGCAGTACAGGAGGGGAAGGTTGCCTGACTACAGCAACATGAGTAATGCAGGATGTTGCCCCGGAGATATACGTCTGTGTGACAAAATTAAAGCAAAACGTGACATTTTGCAGAAAATTTTTTTTGCTTTAACATAGTTTGTCAGCATATTGTTTTTATTACACAGTAGCATCTTTCAGTTATTTTTTATTTTTAACAGTAATTGGTAAATAATTTCCTGTTAGATTTGACTTTTTACCAGTCCAACCTTCCAGTTAGAAAGAGATGTTAACCGGTTAAAGTTTTATCTATTTTATTATGCAGATGTTGAACACACTCTGGCAAGATGCTTTGTTCTCTACAAACTCCACAAAAATCCAAATTTACAATGCTAATTAAGAGCTAGCTACACACTCACTGACAAACACACACATGTGCCAGGACAGCAGAAGTCTTTCATAGTTCTATTACTGAGCAGCGTTGTATGAAGTCACACAGACAGATATTTATCTCTTCTGGATGATTAAACAAAGATGACGATGGGACAGTTTGAGCAGAGTAAGGAGGGTTAGTTTGGGTTGTTTCTTTCTTATTTTCATCTTTTGACTGAGCACAAGGCAGATGATTTGAAAGCTTAAGAGAATTAATCTCTTTGTGTTTGCGTGGTTTGGAGATTAAGACTTTCTTTCTGTCCTTGTAATCTTAAAGTCTTTTTTGCTACATATTCATCTGTTATGTATACAAAACATGGCGCATGAACTTGTGCATGCAGTGATTGTTGTTAACTGTCTCTCAGTTCCAGGAGAGGGGATTTTGAAGCATCTCTTCCTTTCCTTCTTCATACCTGATACAGTACCAGGACATTTCTGTATTGATAATTTGTCTTCGCATTAATTTCAAGACTGATGTGACCTATTTCAAGAAAACTGCATCTATTCATGTGGTATTTCTGTGATAGTACTGCAGTGGATAAAGAGAAGGAGAAGCATACACTGGTGGGCTAATCCAGTGTAGTAATCAGACTAGCTAATCCCACCAGCCGTGTCTCTTGGTCCCCAGCCTGAGCCCCCTACTTTGGCCCAGAGCCCTTCATCCTGCTGCAAGAAACAGCAGATGGCCCAATGACCTTGCAAGGTTATGCATATATATGCAGTAATGCTTGCAGTAGTACGTATGCACTCCACCGTTACAGTACTTTATTTTTTATAACATTGTTGTTTGTTCTACATATTACATTTAACTTGTGTTTGATCTGTATTTTAGGAAAAATGGAAGTTTCAATGTGATAATGTTTCTTTGGTTCTGTTTCAGAACTTTTTTTTGCTGTAAAAAACATATTTGTTTGGGGGGATTTACACGGCCTAAGCAGCGACCCAGGATAGAGTTTGAGGAAAGTCAATATTATCTATGAACTTTTCACTAAGCTATAATATGATTATTGAAGTATTTCTGCTCCTTACAAAAAGGAAGCACAAATTTACTTGGAGGTATAACACATATAACAAGTGTTGTGAAGGAAGAATATAAAAATTTACAACATAAAAGTTTGGCACAGTTGTATTTTTCCATCTACAAACCACTTCCTTTATTAAAGTGTGACTTTGGGGAAACAGAGTTGTGCAACTATTTCATGTTTGCATGTATGCTCTGCTTTCAGTTCTACTGTAAAGTTCCATGTGTGTCATATAAAGGAAGATAAAAGAAACAGCTTTATTCAGTTCAACCCATCGGATGTTTGCATTTGTCAGCCTGAGTATCTTTAACTTGCTTGATATGATTGTTCTCTTGGGTGCCACTCCTACTCTGAGTGCTTCACTTTATTTTACTGTTACATTGTATATGTAGCACTGTAGCCCTGCAATGGACTGGGACCTTTCCAGAGTGTGTCCCGCCTCTCGTCTGCTAAGTGCCAGATTGGACTCCAGCTTTTTCCTGACCCTGAATTGAAATAAGTGGTATTAATGGGTGGGTGTACCACATGTCCAGTAGTTAAAGCTCAATTGAAGAAGTTTAGTTTTTTGTCATCGAAAACTAAAACTTCTGGAAGATGTTAGTGAACTCTATCACTCTATCGAATGTGTTTTTTTCTTTTTTCTTTGTTTTACTTTTTTCCTCACATTTTTGTAAAATATTTCTTTTTCATTAATGTTCCCCTCTCTCCTTTTCTCTCTCTCTCTCACACACACACTTTCTCTCTCTCTGCCGCAATGCGTGTAGACACTGCTCAGGCAGACTGTAGCCAATACAGTGACTCACCTCTGCTCACGCAGACATACACAAACATAAACACACTGGAGCACAAACCAATTTCTTGAATCAATTGCCGGTGGGTGCCAAAAAACAGAGAAAACAGTGTCTAGTTACAGATGCATCAATTATTCCTCATCCTGGATCACATCAGGGGATCCTCACAGTACTAGACCACTGCTGAGCTTGGTCCCAATGCCAATGGCCATGCCGGTTTCCATGGTAATTTGTCTCCAAACACACTTACTCATCAGTGTTGTTCACATGTGGGCAATAGTTTAGTTAGACGGATCAGGCCTGTAGGAGAATTTATAGCAGAATTGAAGCCATGAAACGTTGGTTTAGCAACATAAGTTCGATCTTAAAGTACATTTTAATGAGCCAGTTGTTCCTGGATTTGAATAATTACACTATGTATTTCCTGATGATGTGAAAGATAAGTCTGTCCATCACTCTGATCTGTGTGCCTGTGGGGGAGTGTATGTAATTTCAGCCACTAGTTTCCTTTTCCAGGACAGATGGGGCTCATTAAATTACCCAAAGATGTGTGAGACAGCTGCATACCCACTCGGACACACACGCAGAACATATTGGGTTGTGTGTGCACACAAAATATGGCAATGAAGAGAAACATTTCTGGACAGACTTAAAAACAGATGCATCTTTCTCAGTGTGGTTTTCAACCATTTCTGAGGAAAAGTGTTGCTATTAAGTGCAAGGACGATATCCTGTAAGGTGTCAGCAGACTGCTTCCTCTGTTATTTAGTACAGTGTTAAACATAAAGGTATGCAATTAACATACTGGACCTACTGTAAACCGACTAGTATAAATGACAACATTCTGTTTGTCTGAGTCATGCTTATAATACCTGCTCCTGAAAATAGGCTCACAGAGACCTATAGTGAAAATATGATCTATTAGTGCAGAAAACTTAAATGAGGTTGAGCGGTCTGTTGGAGTGGTGTCACTTTGGGTCAAATGACGACTGGTCAATATCTAATTAGACACCAGAGAGAAGAGTGACAACACCTCTTTGTGCTCTGTAGCTCCCCTTCGATACTTTCGCCACCTGCCTTTCTCTCTTGGTTTGTCTGTCCCCACGTCTCATCACCCACTGATGTCTCCTTTTTCAAGTGCTCAATCCTTTCTGTCATCCCCTGTCACATCCATCTTTCTACGCCTTTACTTTTCCACACATTCCTCTTTGTTTTCCACCCCTCTCTCCTCCCACTTAATAGCCGTTTCTATTGTCTGGGCTTATGTATCTGTGTGCGCTGGTGAGAAGAAGGAGAGAGTGCTGTGTGGCCATATGTATCATACATCATCACTTTAATCATGTATTTTCCTGCAGGAGCAGAAGCACTGATAAGAAAACAATGCTCTTTAAATGAATGTTTGTGATGTTCAATAGATCTATAAAAAACTAGCAACAATTAAAAGGAAAAAAATGCTTCAAATGTATGCAGAAACACAAACATCTGCATGGATATCAGAAATTAAGCTACATAGTTACCCTGTTTTCTTGCTCAACAACTCAAATAAATTGAAACAATGAACTCATATTTATAACATATATAGAGGCTACATATAAGACACTCTTGTGTTCTTAAGCACATGCATGCACACATCTAGGGTCTATGTCATAAGGGATTAACGGTAGTACTTTTCCACTGCATCAGCCTCTCCTCCATGCAGCATCTACCTCTCCAGGCCTGCCTGATCATGCTGCAGCATGAGATTTGCTCACCTGCTCTTTTGTTGCTGAACTCTGTGTTTGCGTGTATGTGTGTGTGTCTGTGTATTTGCATTCAGGTCAGAAAGCTTCCTCTTGCTGACATGCTACTCTGCCCAACAAGCTCAAACAAATGGTGGTGTTGTTAGACTTATAGGTGGGCCGTTAAGCACCGCACCCTCCACTGAAAGATGAGAGTTTCAGGGTGCATGATGGGTGAACCAGAAAGACTGGTTATAATAAAAGATAAAATTCTCATGCTGAGGCATGATTTTACAAGTTTTACAAAACACTGCAGCTCAAGTGGAAACATGAGAGTTTAGGTGCTTTTGCAAATATATTTGATTGGACCTAGAGCCTAAAAGATCAGATTTATTTTATTGTTCCCCCCAAGTTTGCTTGCAAAAGTTTACCTGCAGTTTGTTGGTGGGTGTTACCACCTAACTCTACCACTAGAGGGAGCTTAAGTTAATTCAGAGTAAGCCAACAAATACATTTTAATCAGTAGTTTTCTCCTCTGATCTTAGTGACTGCATTCAGTTATCGTGAATCATGTATTGTCTTTTCTGTCGTAACAAGATCAAATCAAATGCTATTTATGTCCATTAGACTCTGTTTCACCTCCTCACAATATTTGAAAACCAGTGCTTGGAGTAAGCCATATATTGACCTTGCATTGCTTTATGACCAAGTTATTAAAGTCCTGTCTACAGACACCCGGTTGCACTTTCAGGGCAGCATCAGTGTCTCTTCTTGTCACCTCTGACCTTCATGAGGCACATTTGTATCGATGTGGCAAAGCACCAATGCTGCTCTCCTGCTGGACAGCAGGCTAGAGTTACAGTTATAGATCCAGGAAAACTAGAATTTGCAGTGCTGGAGGAAATCTGGGTTATTTATAGGCTGTTCATGCATGCTTTAATAAGATAACCCAATGTAAGAGAACCTTTACTGAAAGGAGGGTACCTGGAATAACACAGAAGGGTACTACGATACTGGATATGCCTTTCTATATGAGTAGTAATCCCGACATCAAAGTCTCTACAATGTCACTGGTCTAATTCACTTTAATGCATATAAACTTGATTGTCCTGCTCTTTTTCTCTGCTTCATAATTAAATGATAAAGAGCAGAACGTGATTTTTTAAAAACCTATAAGTCAAACCACTTGCACTTGATTATCCTTTGATCCGTCCATCAGGCATTTGTACATGTTGGACGGAGGTTTTTTGATCGGTGGTGATCAGATAAGCCTGGCAGAGCAGACTGCAGGTGCAAGCTTTGATCTGTTGTGACAGGGGACTCGTGGTGCCATAGCGTCTTAAATGAAAAAAAGAGCAACCAGGACAATCCCTTTTCCTTTCATAGCTTCAAGATGTTTTTTTTTAATAACCGATTTTTCTATCGATGCTTTCCATTTTCACAACCTGAGAAAATTGGTATTACTAACTGAAATGCGACCTATCTCACAAGGCCACTTCATAAGGTTACAACGTGATTCATTGTGTAGTGAAAAATGAACTATTGCATAAATTTCACCAGCTGTCTCTGGTGCAGTCTGACTGAAAAAAAGGCAAGTCAGCATTCTGGAGAGTTTGGAAATGCAAAGTGTAGTATTCAGTTCATTTAATGCACATTTACAAACCCAGAAAAAAATGCTACGGTTATACCAAGAGGCGCTGCTAACTCCGTAATCTAGTCCAAGGGCATGTATAAAACATGTGTGTGTGTCTGTAGTATGGGCGGTCAGACAGTTACCGCGTTGCCACCACACAGGACAAAGATGACCGATCCCCCAAGAAGAAGAAGGGGGCAACCAAGGACATGGATGACCTGAAGAAGGAAGTGCCCATTGTAAGTACAACCTTCTTTGATCTCAGATCACTTGTGGAAAATTAGTGTTTTTAGTGTGTTTGAGTTTCACTCATGTTGAATCTTTTCATTCAGACACATTGATTTTCTATACATTTTATTTTTTTTTTATTTAATCTTTTTTAATTCAATCCACACATTTTAGGATCCCATTTTGGACACATTAAACATTTTCCTACAGGACATTCTTTCTTTGTTCCTTTGGTGGGAAAGACTCATTTAGGCCATAATAATGCATTTTAAACTATAGAAGGGGTTAGTTTGTCATCAGGAGGTTGTGAATTTGATGCCACATTTCAGCGCAAGAAACAGACAGCAAGGTCTCCATACCTGGCTTCCCTAATAAACTAATCTCTCAGGTGAACTGCATGCACGGAGTAGATTTATTATTACTTTCTTTTTTATGTTGGATATCTTAAAAATATTAAGTACATTCTTTATTAATATTTAACACTGCATGCAAAAAATAGCAACAAAAAGCAGATTATTAATTTGTTTGTATTTATTGATATTTTGTTTGTTTTTTACAGACGGAACACAAGATGTCCGTGGAGGAAGTGTGCAGGAAATATCAGACTGACATTGTCCAGGTGAGTCTAGAGTTTGAGTTTCTTTTCCCAGTTTGCCACTAGGTGGCACCAGTGCATTTCCGCTGGTATGCTGAAGTTTTTACAGTCTATCAGTCTTATCAGTTGGATCAACTAGTAAGAAATAGGAGAATATCGACAGGTTTAAGAAAAGTCTGTTAGATTTGCATCCCTGCAAAGGTTTTTTTTATCACTCTGTTCTCTAGGGACTGACCAATGCCAAGGCAGCAGAGTATCTGATCAGGGATGGTCCCAATGCCCTCACCCCTCCACCCACCACCCCGGAGTGGGTGAAGTTCTGTCGCCAGCTGTTTGGTGGATTCTCCATCCTGCTGTGGACTGGAGCCATTCTTTGCTTTCTGGCTTATGCTATCCAGGCTGCCACTGAGGATGAACCGGCAGGCGACAATGTGAGCAGTTCACACACATACACACAATTTTTCACACAGATTTTCCATCAGCATATTCACATCTGGCACATCTACACCTCATTAACACATCAATCACATGTAGGACTCTGAAGTATGGTATAAATAACACCTTGACTAATTGATTTCAGCATCACACACCACACCTTCCTATTCCCAATGCACACATATGTTTAACTCTTCTCCTGGCTGTCCTCTCCCTCAGCTGTACCTCGGTATTGTGCTCACAGCTGTTGTCGTCATCACTGGCTGCTTCTCATACTTTCAAGAGGCCAAGAGCTCCAAAATCATGGAGTCTTTCAAGAACATGGTGCCTCAGGTAAACAGGATGTTTAACCAAAGCAAAAGCAGACATACTGCATGTATGAAACCAATATCAATTTCCTCAGTGAAGAAGCTGCATTGATTGTCACTTTTATTCAGTAAAAAATTATGCATACTTTCCTTTTTTTATTAAAAAGGCTTTAAATATGATTAATTCTTTCATTACAGTTAATATGTAGTCAAAATGCCCTTAAGCTTAAGAACAGGTATTGCCTGCCAGCTGCACTGCTTTCGAAGTAATGTGTGTATTTTCTTACCTTACTCTGATGTGTCACTGCAGCAAGCTCTGGTAATCCGTGAGGGTGAGAAGGTGCAGATCAACGCTGAAGAAGTGGTGGCTGGAGATCTGATTGAAGTAAAGGGAGGAGACAGGATCCCTGCTGACATCAGGGTGGTTTCAGCTCATGGCTGCAAGGTACTTGCAGGCTCAAACTAATGCCACATTCAATCTAAGTTTAAAATAGAAAGTTGTAACTTAAACACTTTAGTTCAGTTTGGAAAATTTGTGTATAAGTTTGATTTTTTTTGTAGTAACAGAAAAAGACATGGTGTTGGATTGATTGTCCAAGTTTCTTTTTGGTTAAATGACAAGGAGAGGTACAGAAGTTAGGGTTAAAATGAACATTCCTCTTATTGGGTATGAAATCCCAGTTTACAGCATCAAACTCATACTCTACACAGATAAATTAAAAATGATTCTGTTGTCAGTCGTAACGTCTTTTCATTTCTCTGCTGCTCAAAAGGTGGATAACTCCTCCTTGACAGGAGAATCAGAACCTCAAAGCAGGTCACCTGACTGCACCCATGACAATCCTTTGGAGACCCGTAACATTGCTTTCTTCTCAACCAACTGTGTGGAAGGTATTGTCACCATGACAATTGTCAAATTAGAAAATATCTGTAACTCTTTTACCCATGACGTGATAAAGTTAACATTAGATATATTTTGTTTTCTTATTCAAACAAGGCACCGCCCGTGGTATTGTCATCTACACCGGAGACCGCACTGTGATGGGTCGCATCGCTACTCTGGCTTCTGGTCTGGACACTGGCAAAACACCCATTGCTAAAGAGATCGAGCACTTCATCCACATCATCACTGGTGTGGCTGTCTTCCTCGGAGTCACATTTTTCATCCTGGCTCTCATCCTGGGTTACACCTGGCTGGAGGCTGTTATCTTCCTTATTGGCATCATTGTGGCAAATGTACCTGAGGGATTGCTGGCCACAGTCACTGTAAGTGGGGCTGGTGATTCTGATTTGGCATAAAAATCTGTTTTTCCACTGATGCATGTAAATACAGTAGACATAATAAGACTTGATATCATATTGATGTAAATGCCGGTAGGTATGTCTGACTCTCACTGCCAAGCGTATGGCTAAGAAGAACTGCCTGGTAAAGAACTTAGAAGCTGTGGAAACCCTGGGCTCCACCTCCACCATCTGCTCTGACAAGACAGGCACTCTGACCCAGAACAGGATGACTGTGGCCCACATGTGGTTTGACAACCAGATCCATGAGGCCGACACCACTGAGGACCAGTCAGGTTAGTGTGGAAAGGGCGCGCTGCACAGACACTGCTGATGCCTCAAACGTCTTACAGCTTGAAAGGGTGTGTTGAGAAAGCATCCCAATGCATACCTACTGTCCTCATCTGTTTCCAGGTGCTTCTTTTGACAAGAGCTCCTTGACCTGGCAGGGTCTTGCTCGTATCGCTTCTCTGTGCAACCGTGCTCAGTTCAAAGCCGGACAAGAATCTGTGCCCATCCTGAAGCGAGATGTTGCTGGTGATGCCTCTGAGTCAGCACTGCTTAAATGTATCGAGCTGTCCTGTGGCTCAGTCAGGGCAATGAGAGACAGGAACAAGAAAGTGGCTGAGATCCCCTTTAACTCCACCAATAAATACCAGGTGAGCAGCTGAATAGAAGTATGAGCAGACATCGATTACCTCCAAATAAAATAACATAAATACATGTAATTCCTGTTTTACTCTTGTAGTTATCAGTGCATGAGACAGAGGACCCCAATGACAACCGCTACCTGCTGGTCATGAAGGGAGCCCCTGAGAGGATCTTGGACCGTTGTTCAACCATTATGCTGCAGGGCAAGGAACAACCTATGGATGAAGAGATGAAGGAGGCTTTCAATAATGCTTACATGGAGCTGGGAGGACTGGGAGAGAGAGTGCTGGGTAAGGATAAATAGAGAAAAGAATGATAGAGAGGGAAAGGTGAGGACAATAGCCTTCCCTGCAATGTGACAAATCCTATATGCTATTGCTAAAGAGATTTTTAAACAGTAAATGTTGAAGGTACTTGTAACCTAAAAAAATAAGATTCAAATTGTAGTCAAATAAACTCAAATATAATTTTATGAGGAATATTCTTAGTTATTTCAGAGGCAGAGTAAATAAAGTATTTGTTAAGTAACGACTAAGCTACATGTTGTCTCTCTCCAGGTTTCTGCCACCTGCTCCTGCCAGAGGACCAGTACCCTAAAGGTTTTGCCTTTGACACAGATGATGTTAATTTCCAAACCGACAACCTTTGCTTTGTTGGCCTCATGTCCATGATTGACCCTCCCCGAGCTGCTGTGCCCGATGCTGTTGGGAAATGCCGATCCGCTGGTATCAAGGTGAGCTTTTTCTGTGACAAATCAGTGGTGAAATTGTTTTAGTAGAGGACAAGAGTGAACTTTGTGGCTTTTATAGGTCATTATGGTGACTGGTGATCACCCAATCACAGCCAAGGCCATCGCCAAGGGAGTGGGTATCATCTCAGAGGGCAATGAGACAGTGGAGGACATTGCAGCTCGTCTCAACATACCAGTCAGCCAGGTCAACCCCAGGTGAGGAATTATTACAGAAAAATACATGTTAAATAAGCACACAAGCGAGACACTCATTTTGTGTTTTTATTGTCTATATTCAGGGATGCCAAAGCCTGTGTGATTCATGGCTCAGACCTGAAGGATCTGTCTCAAGATCAGATAGATGACATACTGAGGAATCACACGGAGATTGTGTTTGCCAGGACCTCCCCACAGCAGAAGCTCATCATTGTGGAGGGGTGTCAGCGACAGGTTGGAATATTTTTAAATAGTTTTAACAAACAGAGCTGAAACAGAGATGAGGCTTCATCTAAGAGTGCAGTTGGTTCCGTTAGGAATGTCATGCTGTGTTATAGTTTGATAACAGCAGATGGCGCTAGTAATCCACTGAAGTGAGACTGCTGGCTGCAGTAAAGCCTGATTCCACATTGAAAGGATTTAACTACATCTGAAACACTAATACATGTCGCTGGTTTAATTTAATGTTTATTTAAATTGGAAAACATGTGAATTTATACTATTCAAAACTAGTTGATGTGAAAATATCTTCTTTTGAAATATTTTTGGATTAATAGTATGGATACTCACTCCTAAATAGATGGTCTCCCTTCAAATCAAGACACCTTGTTAAATGTAGGATAAATAAATGTAACAAATGTAACAGATACATAGGAATACATGTGAACATTTCACATGTATTCCTATGTATCTGTTACATAGGAATACATGTGAACATTTCAGTCTTTTCTCACCTTTCTTCCATCTCTCCCAGGGTGCCATTGTAGCTGTGACAGGTGACGGTGTGAATGACTCTCCTGCACTGAAAAAGGCTGACATTGGTGTTGCCATGGGAATCTCAGGCTCCGATGTGTCCAAACAGGCTGCAGACATGATCTTATTGGATGACAACTTTGCTTCTATTGTCACTGGAGTGGAAGAAGGTGAGGAGACCCAAAGGACAGAACTGAAAGGCTGAGAACACATAAATCAATAAGGAGTTTATAATGGAAACCTTGAATTTTATGAAGAAAGAGGATAAAAGTTTTGATTCATGCAAGAACAATCTGTACTTTGCAGGGTTTGTTGCTGTTTTTTTCCTTTTGTGGATTAAATAAAACGGTTATTCCAACAGAAAACCTCTCTTTGTATGTGATGCCAAAGGAACCTGTCTGTTTTTCCCCTTTAGGTCGCCTGATCTTTGATAACCTGAAGAAATCCATTGCCTACACCTTGACCAGCAACATCCCAGAGATCACCCCCTTCCTGTTCTTCATCATAGTTAACATCCCTCTGCCTCTGGGTACCATCACCATCCTCTGCATTGATTTGGGAACTGACATGGTGAGAATTGGGTAAACTTGACAGTGATATAAGTGATAAAGGTTTATGTGACTGTAGCATGTTTAAACTTCACATTTCCTCTTCTTTCCTCAGGTCCCAGCCATCTCCTTGGCTTATGAAGCAGCTGAGAGCGACATCATGAAGCGTCAGCCCAGGAACCCAGCCAGGGACAAGCTTGTGAATGAGAGGCTTATCAGCATTGCTTATGGACAAATTGGTATGTGAATCAAAGTTTGGGATTGTTGATCCAGGCTGGGAATTGTTTTTGATCGGGATTTAAATTTCATCCGTGTAAGATCAAAGCAATTTTGTGTCAAAGTCAGTGTTCAATAACAACAATATTATCTTCAAGCCTTTCTGTAATATTTGTAAGAAATCAGACTTAATACGTCTGAAAACATCTAAATCTTTAGCCTAATCTCTCTTTTTTATGCCTTTAGGTATGATACAGGCTCTGGGAGGATTCTTTTCCTATTTTGTCATCTTGGCTGAAAATGGTTTCTTGCCCAGTCGACTGGTGGGCATCAGGCTCAACTGGGATGACCGCTCTCTCAATGACCTGGAAGACAGTTATGGACAGCAGTGGGTAAGTGTGTTGCATTATGCGATCTGTTAAAGTGAGCTTTTGTGTTTGTCTTCAGGATTTTGTCTCCTAGTCTTATGTTCTATCTTTCATTTCTTTCCTCCTCAGACATATGAACAGAGGAAGATTGTGGAGTTCACATGTCACACAGCCTTTTTTGTCAGTATTGTGGTTGTGCAGTGGGCCGACGTCATCATCTGCAAGACTAGGCGTAACTCTGTGTTCCAACAGGGCATGAAGTGAGTGCTACATGTACACACCATGTCTTATTTCAGTCTCCAGAACTAACATGGAGACTGATCTTATTTCATAATAATAAATAACATAATAGATTAATAATAAATAAAAATACAGACTTGATTTTTCAGGCTAATTCTTCCATTTTTGTGTTTCTCAACTCAGGAACAAGATCTTGATCTTTGGCCTGTTTGAGGAGACAGCCCTGGCTGCTTTCCTGTCCTACTGCCCAGGCATGGACGTGGCACTCAGGATGTATCCTCTAAAGTGAGTTTCAATAACCAGAGTCCTGTTTAAACATATTAGTGGTCTGTTTACTTGACTTTAATTTTCTTGTCTTGTCTACAGGCCTACCTGGTGGTTTTGTGCATTCCCATATAGTTTTCTCATCTTTGTTTATGATGAAGTACGAAAACTTCTCCTCCGCCGGAACCCTGGGGGTAAGTTGTGGTTTTATTTATTTTCATCCCTTTAAACAGGCATTTTATTCAGGAAAAATTTCACTTTCCACCAATTCGGACATTAGTTTTTATGAAATAAACGTCGATTACAAATTTCACTTCTAGAGCATAACCCCGAGGACGAGGCAGTCCTCCACCGACTACAGCAGAACATTTGGTCCTCCTCAATAGGTTTTTTGCATATTTGTGATTGTGAGAGGAAAAAAATAAATGGTGCAATAAATGGTGCAACTTTAGATCAGGCAACAGTAGAGGAAGATGAAACACTGCAAAGCGACTGTCACAGTATATCTCTACTTTGCTTTTTCTGTTTTGTATTTTTTTAACCAGTGTCTGAAAAAGGACACCGAACTAGTGTTTTATATTTAACTATTGCACATTTTCTGCATGAAATTAACATTATTCTCATTATTGGGGCTAGTTGTGCCATAAAGCCATGCTGACTGTAGCAGATAGCATGCTACAGTTGTTGTATTGATTAAACAAGTTATTTTTCAGAAGTTTTTTTTTACAGTCAAGCTAAATATTTCTTTCTTTTTCGCTTTTTGACCAAAACTGTCTGACTGTTTGTGATACTTTGATATTTACAGACATGATTGTAGTTTTAATTTATATTCTCTTTGCTGGAAGAGATCTACACATTTTTCTATAAATACTGAAACCTATTTAACAGCAAACTCTTCTCTTTTTTTCTTTCTCATCTGTTCTACAGGTTGGGTGGAAAAGGAAACATACTATTGATCAACGGAGCACCTTTGCTCAAGCCCCGTACATCTTCCACTCATTTCAACTACCATGTCACTCTGTCCTTGGCAAGACACATCTCCGTATGCCCCTCTCCTTTAAAGACAAAAACCGCTTTGAAGCAATTTTCATCACAACTGCCCCAAAGATTCAAAACAGCAAAAGCACCTTTACAACTTTGTACACTGAACTGCCCCTCTCTTCCCATCTCCTATGATACTCTTTGCATGTGTTCTCTCACTGCTGTGTACTTAAACCAATATATCTACCAAACGGCAGCTGCATATTGTGTATGTAGATTTGAATGGGCTGAAGATACAAAGAGAGTGTCTATGCTCTGCAAAAAGGACCATCCAGCTCCTTCTCCTCCCTCTTCTTTCCCTGCTATCCCTCTGTTGTCTTTTGGTGTACCTTTGTTTCCCTCTTTCCTTTCCCTCCTTGCCAACCTTTTGCTTGTCCCCCAATCACACAGATGTAACGATCACGCAGTGGGATCCCACCGCCGACACCACTTCAACTGCCACCTCTCGCCTCCGTCTGCTGTCTATGGAGGACCAGCAGGGTGGCCATCCCCCTGATGTTCTCACTACAACCATTTTCTTCTCTTCTGTTCTCAACGGCCACAGTGTTGTTTTTTAATATGTGGGGTTGGGAGGGGGTTTTGATTATTTTATTGGTCCTTTTTTTTATTTCTGATCTGGGAGAGAAGGTGTGTGAGAGCTGCTTTTCCTCATTTAGGCTTAACAAAGCATACCTCATGGTGTCCTGTCCTCCCTCTCATCCCCTCTGTCTCTCACACCCCTCCTCTCCCTTCCCTCCTGCCCCATTTGTCTCTGTTTGTGTGCACAGTGTGAACCATTGTTCTTGATAATAACTATTACAGTACATCCCCTCTTCCCCAAGTTGGTAAAGACAACTGAATCTCTTTGTGTGCTCTAGGAAATCTATATAATTCTATACTGAATTTAAATGAAACAATAAAAACCATGCTGAGAAAAGAATGAAAGAGAGGCACTCATGAAGACCATCAATGCTGGGTGAGATAGAAAAAAAGTGAAGATGCCCGTCTCTCGTTTTGTATTTTATTTGGTTTGTTTTTTTTATTTTATTTTTTGTTTTTATTTCTGTTTGTTGGTTTCTCAGGAGGATATTCTAAAGTGTAACAGCAAAGCAGGGATTCAGGTTGTGTTTATACCAAAAGGCTTCAGGTTCCTGTCACTGCAAGTGTGCAGGTATGATGTGGTGAAGTGTGCTGTGATGTGGTGAGTGGTGACAATGAGTTTTTGTGCCTGAGGTCTATTACTTGATCGGATCCAGGTCCACTCCTGATGTTGACCAGTTTGGCCCAGGTCTGTGTGCTTGTATGTGTTGGGAGACCAGTGAAGGGCCAACGGTCTCAGCTGGGTCCATCTCCAATGGCTGAAAGGGTTGAGATTGAAGTATAAAAAAAAACGCAACTAGTAGAAAACGTGTGTCAAATAAATGAAACCAACACCAATAAAACATCTAGAACATTTAATACAACCTAAATCTGTCTGTGTGTCTTTGTCTCTTGGGACCTTCTTTCAGGTGTAGCTTATGTAATGTATTCTTCACATCCAGTGGTTTCTTTCTTTGATATCATTTGAGTACGATTTAAAATATATTTAAGTTATTTATCAGTGTTATATGTGCATAATAAAATTAACCTGCAGAGCTTTTACAATAAATATGTTGCTAATGATGTTTATTACCAACTAATATTTGGTATTTGGATTGATTGCCCCTATTGATTTAGCTATTAAGATTAATACAGGAGAT
>JBAMHX010000007.1:10582553-10602377 GCA_037177515.1 Pseudomugil tenellus | reverse complement strand
ATGACAAAAGGGTTTTTGGTGCAGAGATGCTGCTTGGTATACACACACACACAAACAGATATATATATATATATATATATATATATATATATATATATACACACATAGTCGATGTTATGCTTTTATATAAAGACTATAGTTAGCTCCTATGCTAACAATTATGGTCGCTTATCCAGGTTATTGCCCTGCATACTATACATTTCAGAATGAGTTGACATATAACTTTTCAGAACTGTGCTATCTAATCGTTTAACAAAATATAGGTACTTACAGCGGCGGTTATTTTGAGTGATCTAAGTTGTTTGGGTGTTTCTGGCTCACGGATGTGATGTGGCTATAAAAGAAAAGGAAAACTTCCTTCCGCGTTGGAGCAAAACGTCGCCACCTACTGACGGCACGAATTACATCCACTGGCTTTACAGTAGCATCAAAAGCTAACTTCCAGATTAACTTAACATACATTTAGCATCCGTTTATATTTATTGTGTTTATATGCAACCATTTCTAAATGCATGGCCCTCATCTGTGAAAATGTTTCTGCGTAAATCGTTACTTTGGGTTACAGGCAACAGGGGAAACAATAGAAGTAAAAAATCCGTTTTGGGATCAGCTGTCTAATTTTTGTTGTCCCTATTCAGAACGGAGCTAGCCTAAAAACAAAGAAAGTTAACAGACTGCAGATCAGTGCTGGGAAAAACGTGACGTTACGTCATCTAGCAAACCGAAGAGCTGTGATTGGTTCATTTTGCAACGTTGTCGTCGTGCTGTCACAACGCACGCGGCATTGTGGAAGTTGCTAGATCGTCTAGTGCAAGAAAAACAGCGTTAACAAGGTGAGTCGCAATTGTTAATCAGCGTTTGCCAATACTTGTACTCTTTTTTCCTTTATCCTAAGCTTCACGTATAGCAAATACACAGGAACATAATTACGTCGTAAATGACAGTTTAAACCACGATAAAATAAAGTTGAAAAATCAACGGCAATGACTGCGCTATGGTGAACCAGGGGTCTGTTATATAAGCAACAATACGTAAGATTTAGTTCCTATACCGTATTCAAGGGTGATTTTTTTTTTTTTTTTTGCTTAAAGGCAGTCCTGTTTTTTTTCTTTTACAGGAAAAAACGTGACTGGTTACGTAAACTTGGTAAAATACAAATTTGTTCCTGTAGTTCGCTTCTGGCCGTCGAAGAACAACTTATCTTTGGCTTCCGGCTGGTCTAGTACACAGCTGGCACGACGACAAACAAGCACATTCACTGCCGATACTTTGTGTTATTTGAAGAAGATAACTGAAGACGAAATTAGGTAGGATTGCCTAAACAGAGATGAACAATTGTACTTTGTATGGCGGAAAAGGAAACACTAAACATTTTCGGTAAATGCCTGTTTACGGCGACATCTGCATTGCTAATTTTTACGCCAGTTTTCTTATTTGAGAAAAACGCTGCTTTCAAGGCTTCACTTGCCCTTTAAAACATTGTTTTTCCTTTTGCTGTGCAACACAAGTAACTCAGGAAAGGACACCATAAAAGAAATGGGTTTAACTATATTGTTTTTCCATATAACATTTTGTTTACATTTTATTTTAATCCTCGTGAGCTAATGTACTGCTTACTATAACCATACTTTGCAGGGGAAGAGTTGAACGATTAATTGTCAAAAGTAATGTTTGTGCCCATGTGTCTTCATTTAGTTCTAAAGTACATCCAGCAGAGGAGAAAACAATAAAGATTGCTCCAGTCTAACCCTGATCATGGCTGCTGTCCATCACCCAGAGAGAAAAGTCAGGAATTCTTTCTACTGGGATGAGACCGAGTGCCTAAACTACTATGGGATGTTGTCCCTGCATGAGGTCTTTGAAGTAGTTGGATCTCAGTTAACAGAGACTGATGTTGAAGTGCTATCCTTTCTTCTGAACGAAACCTATTCTGCACCACACCCTCTTGACCCCTCGGGATGGACGGTTGAACCTGCTGAGGACAATCCAGAGGAGTCAGGTGTGACACCAAGTCCTCAACTGCTAAAAGCATGGAGACAGCTGAAGTCTAAGGGAGCCCAGCAACCCTTAGTGGACTCAAAACCAAAAAATGGCCTTGAGCTTTTACTAGAGCTTGAAAGGAGAGGATATCTTGGTGATGGAAACCTTGAGCCGCTGCTGCAGCTCCTAAGAGTACTTACCCGTCATGATCTGCTGCCTTTTGTGTCTCACAAGACGAGGAGGACAGGTGAGGGTTCACAAATGTGAGATGATGTTATTGACCTGTCAGAATCAGTTTTTCATACCTGAATTCATTTCCTAACATTGTTGGCTAAATAATAATCAATATTTATATTTTTTGCAGTGTCTCCAGAGAGAGTTGCAAAGAGGAATGACATAGAGAGCATAGATATAATGTATGGATTACAGCATTCCTGCAGACAAACAGAAATGTCACTTCCATCTTTCACACAATTGAGAACCAGTAAGTACAGTGTGTTGTGACAAGTCCCAAACCATGTTTTAATAGAATCCATTTTCTAATGAATAAGTCTAATTAAAACAATGTTGACGTTTTGCTGCGTCTTATAGGTCAAAATTCACTAATGCATTTCATGTGTTCTCAGATATTACTCCCCCTGAAGCTGGGTTGTCTAGTACAAGACGGAGGAAGAGGAGAGGAAATGGTTGGAGCCGTAGGCCCAAGAAAACAGCCAGAAAGGTCCAGCCACGGCCTCCAGCACCACAGAAAGTAGCATGTGGTAAGTTCAGCACATGTTTATTGAACCTCTTTCTTTATGGTTTTCACCTTTTACCTACAGTAGAGTGTTTATCCTATTTATTTTCCTTCCTTTTAGTGGATTTATCAAAGTATTTGTCAGTTTTTTTTAACACCTTCACCATATTTCCTGTTTTGTTCTATTAATATTGATTTTCACCTGCATTGAAACTTTAAACCTGGACACCAAATCTGACAAATGTCTTTTCTATCGGCATTTTTATTCCAAAGAAAGCACAAAATCATTAAGTCACCTTTATAACTTTATGGAAAGATTGATGCAACAGAAAAATGTGTTATCTTTTCTTTCTCCATCAAAAGTTAACAATGATATACTTAAAGAGATGGACAAATGTTTGAGAGATAACTGCTCCTAACGTAGCAGATATCCATACAAAGTGGTGGCTCAAATGTTAAGACCAGTCAAATGTATGGATTTGACCTGAATGTCAGCTTACTTTTATGACATTTACAGGCGAAAACTGTTCACAATTATTACCTCAATGGAACAGAAATGATGTAGGATGATTATTGCACCTTCTTTTGGGTTGACTAATATCCTCTTTTCATTCTGCTTCACTAATGTTTTCATTGTTGCTGTCAAGCATTGTGAATATATCTCATTAACTGTCTGTATTAAGCTTACAACATGAGAGATTAATTCGTTTGTATCAATTTCCCCACCTGACCATTCTTTAAATTCTTGTTCGTTCATTCAACCTTTACATTAGCCCATTGGATTTTCTTCAGTTGCTCACATTAAGTGTGCAGATCAGTGGCTGTTTCCTGTCCTTTTCCCTATCCTTTTAAGACAAGTGTTTAGTCAAGTTGCCACTGAATGAATGCCTTGCTTCTGCTTTATTGGCAATCTTGACACAAAGTCAGCACAAGTCTGTTCTGACAAGTTTCAAAGCTCACGTCATCGAAAAAAATGTCTTTAGGGCTGTTCTTCAAAATTTATTAGTTCAGCTGAAAGTATTCATTAAATATTATTATATAAAAATATTAGTGTCAATGTCCTGTTTCATATCTAGACCATTGCTTGCCTTATATAAGGGATGGGTATCAACAACCAATAATAAATGGGTACATGTCAGTACACAAATATAGATAAGCTGTTAGGAAGGGATGAACAATCATATCACTGTGGTTTCACTGCTAGCAAATAAAGCTTTTAAAGTGCCATACTGGCAGCATCCCATAAGAAACATCAATAGGCAGATAGAATAAAAATTTTGATTATCAGGAATCTCTCATGGAGAGCTTAACTCATTGGCTGTCAGTCATATTTTATTGCAGAGAGCCTGCCAGCAATTTGGCTCATCTTTTAGGACCCACAGAATAATGAGTTATGGGACTACGAATGTGGAGGACTGATTTTGCCCAGGTGCGTGTGTCGAGGCGTCTTCAGGGAATGCTTTCACAATGCAGCGGGTGTGATCTCAGAGTGCGTCTTTTGGGTATAACGCACCCAAATCCCAAATCGGCTTTCCATATATAGACATGTATTTAAAAAACTGTCAAAAGATCTCTGGCAGCCATGGAGTTAATAAGAGCATCTCAAAAATTGTCATTTTTATTTATTCATGTTTCATAGGTCACATAAAAGTTAGGTAGTTCTTGCGGTATTTTTCCCCATAATATGATACGTTTAAAAAAACAACAACAACATTGCATTAGACAATAAATACAAACATATTTGTGTTGGGGGAAAAAGTTATACCTCCTTATTTTTGTTTTCAGGGGTGTTAATAGCTTTAAATGTAATGTCCTTTTTTTTTTTTATGTAGTTGATGTTTTAGAATTTAAGAGTGCCATGGAAACTGCTGGGTCAATATAGACCATAATGCATTGCTGGCGGGAGCTTACACTGGTGGAAATAATACAACCATAAAAAACATTTAACAAAAAATATATAAAACATAAATTTTATCCCTTTTCTACTAAACAAATATGATACAAAGCAAGAATTAAATGCAATATAAGTAAATAAGATGTTTTCACTCGAAATTAGATTGAGGGGTTAGGGCATGGGGTGCACATTCGGACACAGCAACGTTTACCCAATTAAATACAGCAAAATTTTAAATATGCAAAGCGTTGTATGTAAGGTGTAAGAGTACAACTTAAGGTCAAACACATCTAAAGCAGTATATTAAGCCCTTGTAGGAAAGCAGCTCCTGCACATTTCATTGCTGCCCCTTTTGCTGTGAAACTAGTAAGACTAGCTCATTTTAAAAAGCGTGTGTTTTTAGTATCAGGACATTAACTCATAATAAAGTGGGTGTGCGATTAGTACTTTGTGGGATGATTTTAAGCTATTTTAAAAGCCTCTTATTCTTGTCAAACAATTCCAGAGACATTGCAAGTCATCATAGTTAATATGGATCTGGATTTGCTATTCAAAAGGACATAAATATTAATCATATTCATTATACTGAAATTCATCTCACATGTTTTCTGGTTTTATTTTTGTTCAAAATGATAGGGGAACACAAAGTAGCATAAATATCTATATCAACAATATCTTAATGATACCCATCCCTGCTTTCAACCATTCAGAGCTAAGTCAGTCATACAAAATCAAATGTTTTGCATCTGTAAGTCAGATATACTTACTACACACAAAAAACCTGATGATTCTGACCCAATCTAATAATGAAGACAGCCTTTTTCAAGCTATTCAGGTTGAGTGATGTGCCTGTGACCTGACTATAAACATGTTGCTGTCTTGACTCCACATTTGATTCCACCAGGTTGACTCCGATTGTGACACAGATCGAGTAACCTAAGACACAATGGATCATGAAGACAGAGCTGGAGACTGAGGAACAAAACAAAAAAGTCTGTCACTCCACTCTGTCCATACATACTGCAGTGTGCGTGATCAACTCAGTCATGTGCTCTCACAAGTCTGGGCCGATGCCTAAGGTAAAAAGAGGCTCTCCCCTTGTTACAACGGGGTGTTGGTGCTGCTGCTTTGTACTGTATTCGATGCTTGTGTATCATAATGTAGCTGCTCCTTACCTGGTCCCCCTCATCAAGCCTACTTTGCTCTTTAAAGAAAGAAAATCGTCCTGTCTTGTTCTTTAATGTGGAAAAGAAAACAATCCGTCTGAGATTGTGGATTCCTGTTCATGTCAGTGTTTCACAGAACTACCAGAGTCCTGCGCAGAAAGCCATGAGAAATCTCAAGCTGATGTTAAATACACGTCAAACTACAAGAATGTCAGAAAATGCCTCCTAATTTGATATGTAACATTTTACCTGTTTAAAAATGTGTAGTGAGAACGTGATGCATTTGAAAAATTTTCACAAATATGGCCAACATACTTTTTTAGTAGTTATAGTTGAGCAAAATGTCCTGGATATTATCAGTTCTTTTTAATTGTGGCTCTAAAATAATATTGATGATTGTCATTTACTACCCAGTGAAAATGAATATTTATTATCTTTTTACATGGAGTTGTGTGAATTTATTATGAACAGAGCATATAATTGCCATTGCTAGTGGTTTTCGTGTAGGAAATCTGAGCTACATCTTTATGGATCAGAGATGATGGATGCACATCTGCTTTGGATTTCTGATGACAATAGAGACACATTTTTGTAATCCAGTAAAAAATGCTCTTGACTACTCGGATGAGCGTGCAGAGCTTAATGCATCATATTATTTATATCTAATATTTAAATATGCATTTATGTAATATAGCACAGGCCTTACAAATTACTGTGGACTGTTTATACAAAACTCTTCAGTAATGTATTCTGATAACGCAATGAGATAAGAAAAATATATTTCCTCCAGAAAAGAGCCCAAAAAAACCATATGGTTTTATTTGATTTGTTGTTAAAACTAGTTTATACTGAAAGTTTGATAAAAGCCCTGAATAATACACTGAGAATATAAACAATATAAACATGAAACAATATTTTTTGCAAAACAATAGAAATATGTTGGACATGTTTGATTTCACCTTTTTAATATTTCATGTGAGAAACTGATTGGACGCATCCTTTGCCATCATCCTCACATTGGAGGCGTTTATAAAGGTATCCCTAAAAGTAAGGAAATGTGTGTGAAGTTGATTGTTTCTCCTCCTTGATGGGACCTCAGTAGCGTGTGAAAGATCCATCTGACACCTCCTCACGCACAGGCCTGGGGACATTTTGCTGTGGGATGGCATCCCATTCCTCAAACAGCAACTATAGTGGTCATGTTGGGAACTCTTGTATAAACTGCACGCTCATCTAGTAAGTGTTCAGTAGACCTGAAGTCTGAGCTTGTGGAAGATAATTCCATCATCTTGTACTCTGATGATCCCGGGTCTGTGGGGGGAGAAGTTTTTATCCTAGAGGATAGATTTAGGTCCAACATTCTGGAGTTAATGGGATCCCATCGTCTTCCAGAATCTTATTTTGATATTGTTTAGGGGGCACCATGTCAGTCATACCTCAGAGAGCAGTATACACCTGGTAGCACTTAAATCCAAAATATAATACCAACAGGAAATATTGCCTGGAAGTTTGTCCCTTTTTTAATTTAATTGGCATTAACTACACACTTATACTCTCATATCATAAATGTATGATATACGCCACTCCAACGGTGACTAATCAGGCTTTCTTACTATGTGGATTACAACGCCAATAAATATTAGTAAAGGAGAGAAATAATTAACAAACTCAAATTTCCTTACTTTTTGTACTAAATTTATCTACTTTGAAATTTTTAAGCAAAATAAAATGCTAAGAGCTAATTGGGCGTGTTTACCTGGTCTTGTATTCCATTTGAGAGAATCTAAAAAGGCTCCCGCAGCCTCTTAAGGAAATGCTTGTGATACTTTTAATAATGAGAACAGTGCTTTGCTGAGGGGAGCTCATGGTGTATCTTATCTGTGTATCCCATGTAGACTCTGGTGTGTTAAGACGTAGCAGAGATAGATGGTGCAGTTCAGTCCAATGCTGGCCACTTGCACTTCAGCAGACCTTAAATAACCTTTGTCATTTGTCATCTCTAAATTGATTTCCAAGTGTTTGAATGAAACTCTGACAATTAACATCAGCTCAGTAGCATTTTCATGCTTCATAAATGTGATGCTTGCAAAGGTCCACCCTTTGTTTAATGGACACTGCTTATATAATAATGTTACATTAAAGGGCTTAAATTGTTGGTGAAGATAAGGGGGCTCTTCTCTTTAATTTTTTAGAGCTACAGTAAAATAATATCTGATTTGATTCAGTTGTCAGTACCGACCATTAGCGTAACTCAAACCTCTTTACAACAGAGAAGTATCTGTTTGATGTTGATCTTTTATATATTTAAGAAAAAATTCACTCAACGGATATCCAACCCACTTGTGCTTGTCTCTTTTTCTCTTTCTCTCCTTTCTCTGTATTCACAGTTCTAAACAGACCAACCTGTGTGTCAGGAAAACGATATCCTCACACACAATGAGAGAGAACGAACACTAAAAGTTCAAACTGCACAAAATGGTAAAGAGTGATTTGTCTATGGGGTTAAGAGAGATTTCTGTCTACCTGTCTCTCAATACTCTTGTAGCTTTTCACTCTCATGGTCAGTTGTTCAGCTGAAAAATGGATCGATAAAGAGTTGAAGCTCTCCGTGCCAAGCGACTCCTCATAAATGGGTACTTAAACTTTTTTTAAGACTTTTTTTTGTATGGGGGTGGGATGAGTCGAGGAAGCCAAACGGACCTGGTGTTTAAAGTGAGAAAATGAAAGCTGTGCCTCCTAATGTCCTGTCTAAGTGGATGTCTCTCTGTCTGATGAAGCATGAAGTGCTCTGTAACCCTAACAAAATGACCATCACTGTGTTCCCGTGATTCTAGATGGCCTTCTTCTCAGTGTAACAACCTCTACCCCCATCCTGCTCAGTATGAAATGGGAAAGTGAAATGGAGGCCGTCCATAAATGCAATAATTGTGTGAAGGGCAGGTGTTTATCGCAGCTTCAGCCCTCACATGGTGTAATGACCAAAACAGTCAATTAACGAGGCCAAGATTTATATTTCTCTCTGGCAGTCACCTCAAACTGAAATGCATCCTGTCACTGCTGTTTTAAACTTGCTTGTAAGGACCAAATACGTGCAGTTGAAGCGTTTCACCTTCACTAGCGTCCTTTTTTACACCATTAAGTTAAATGGGGGCACTTTTATAAATACTGCTTAAAGAACAAGGGCTGCATTGATTTAAAAAATTGATTGTTTTGCATGAAAAAAAAAATGCGCAGCAAGTTATATGCAGTTATATTAGACTGAAGCCATTGATGCGTTTGAACTTTTTTTTTTTTTTACCCTCAGTGGTGTAATAGTGACACTGGTCCCCATGAAATAGTCTTTACCAGCTGTAAGTAGTTAATTGATAATGCTTCTAAATAACGTGAAATTAAGGACTTTTAGGTGTTTTTCATTTCTCATGATCGTGATATGTGGTGTAAATGATTGAATTGGAGACCGTTATTTAGTTAATGAGATATTGTAAGTGAGAGGTGATTGATTGCGATTTCAGTCTAAATCAAATGTCATTTTATAAAATGTCCATGTTTCAAATGATTGTATTATAAAACCTTCCTGAAGAGAAAAAAGACCTTTTGCTTTTTTCATGATGCTAAATGGCAAATTAATTATGTTCTTCAAGTGAGATTAGCTTGGATTTTTTTATATATATATAATACTTGCATATTTAAGCATTTTTAGAGCCTTATTGATTAAGTATCCTCCTTGAATCCACTTGTCTGTTTTTATATTAATCTAATTACAGACTTGTGAAGCTTGCACACACAAAGCCAGTGTTTGGTTACCCCTCTTCTGCAAATGTTAAGAGATGCAAAATCAATGACTTAATTCAACATTTGCATTTCTAATGTTGGCATTTTCCAAACTTTATCCCTCTCGAGTCCTGTTCCTTTCCCTACAGCCTCAAAATAAATATGGCTGCAAAGAGTGGCAACGTGACTCTTGACCAGAAAACTTAACCATTTATCCCCTTAGCTGTTATCATCCCATCAGTCACAAATATGAGCTGAACACACTCAGCTATAGTTCACATGAGACATTTTAGCTTGTGCATTTTAACTGATTACAACAATTAGAGTTAATTCCACACTTAGCCGATAGCAGTATTTGTAGTCAACAAAGTAAACTCAAGTTTTTGCTCATGTTTCTTTTATAGGGAGCGAGAGCAGTTTGCTTTAAAGCTGAGTGGGAACATTGTTTAAAATGTCACTGGTGGCAAATGCTGTTTACGTTTCCTGAAAGGGTTTCATCGGGAGAAAAGGATTTTTGTTACAGCAAAAGTCGTCAGCAGCTGGTTTCCGCTTGGAGCTCTGGAATAATGACATGAGGGATGATCTCAGCGTTGCTCTTGCTCAGCACAGTATGTATCCTCTAATCTTTCTCGCTGTGCTGTTGCATGACCACCAGTCGTGTTAACGCCAGGACCCAATAAGCTATTTATATTCAGCACTAAACATTTTGATCAGGTTGAGTCCTGATGGGTGTTGAGACAAAAGGCCTCCCCAGGTCCTGGCATGACCATGTTCTCTTTATTTTGATCTGTTCACAGTCTAAAGTTCATTTAAACATGTTAGCTACATGAATGCAACAGACATTGAAAGCTATCTTACTGAAACTTCTCATGCACCAGTTTCTTTTGACTCAGTCGTTTTGTTAACAGCGGGCAATCATGCTCAAAATGATAGAATTGCCCAACCAAGAAATGGAACTGCACTACTGGATCAGATGAGTATTTCTTTCATTGTTCCGACTTGTCAAATTCATTTTCACCAAAACAAGCTACGTTCATACAAACGAGTTGGTCTATTTCAGTACATAATGCTGTATCCTCTGCTCTCCTTGCCTGTCAACTCTTTTTTTAATCAGGTCCTAATCAAAAGAAATATTCAAAAATATAATTTCATTTCCATAAAAAAAGACAGCCTATTGTGGTACGATTTCCTTTTGAAATTGTGCCCCCCCTTATTTTTTTTCTTCTTTTAACTTCCCCACTTTTAAATAATGCAGTTCTTTTTTAAGCTGAATTAGCCATTTTTAACTTGTCGTATTCTTTCTCTTCCCTTTGTTTTGGTTTCATGACCCCCTGGCTTTCATCTTTTCCTCCTTTACCTCTTATTTCCTTTCCCTCACATCCTCTTAATTCTCCCTTTCTACTCATGGTCACTTTCCCCCCTACTTTCTCCCACACTTCTGTCCACCACTCTTTCCTCCCATTTTCTGCCATTATCAGATATTCGCCTACGTGTCCGTGCAGAGTACCTGGAGCACGAGTCTGCGCTACGTGACGGTGTCTCCTCAGACAAGCGTCAGCCGCTGGAGCGGCAGTTTGAGTTGTTCAGTCGAGCCAACACGCTGCTTCGTGCCAGAGACCTGGGTTCCATCGTCTGCGACATTAAGTTCACAGATCTGGACAACCTTGAGGCCTTCTGGGGTGACTACCTGAGCGGAGCCCTGTTGGAGGCCCTAAAGGGAGTTTTCATCACTGACTCTCTGAGGATGGCAGCAGGCTCTGAGGGCGTTCGTCTTCTGATCAGTGTGGACCAAGATGACTATGAAGAAGGCCGAAGGTTGCTAAGAGCCAGGAAAATGCCATTAAGTAATGGTGGACGGATGGAGACTTGTTAAACTTTATGCAGTGATAAGATGCTTTCTGATGTATTATATTACCTTGAAGAAAAGTATAGTACGGACAGTTAGTGAAGGATGTGGTTCAGGCAGAATTTAGAAGCACTTTCAAGGTCTCCTTTTGTAGTTGCAATCCAGGTAACTACCACTAGATGGCAGAACTTACCATTGGCTGTACAGATGTCACCTTTCATTTTTTTAAAAAAAAAGAGTCTTAAGTTGGAATATAACTATTATTTATGGATAAATCGCGTATCATTGTAGATCATGTGCTCTCCACTCAGATTCAAGCACAGGTGTTACTTTGTAAGACAACAGGATGGTTAATGATGTCACTGAGTGAAAGCAGGAACAAGCATGCTAATATCACATTTTCAAATGGTAACCCCCTTATATGATCTGTTATTCAGTAAGTGAATTGAAGGAAAATATTGACTGCCACAAAAGTTAGAAATGTTGTGTTTGGTGCTTTCACAGCAGCAGTCAGAAGTTATTAATGGACCACAGGCATGCCAAACTCCTAAATGGATGTCCCGACTCAGAGTACTGAGACGTAAAGATGGCGCTTTATGGTTTCAAGTGCAGGTGAACCAAAAAAAAGAGGAGGGGGGAATATTGGGTCCACTTTTGGTTTTGATTGAATGTTAGAATTATGTAAATCTGAACTTTTTATTATTAAAACCAAGAAGTGACCATTTTGCTATGTTTTTGTAAAAAAAAAAAAAAAAAAGAAATCAACAATTAAGGAAAAGTGGCTGCTTTTACCACAGTTTGATATTTCTGTGCAACTTTGGAGAGTCTTGTTCACACAAAGGCACCTCGCTAACTTAACACTGGAATTGCTGGTCCTGTGTACCACGATAACCCAACTTATGATTGCTGTGGTCAGTGAATACAGCGGTTTCCAGTAGATGACAGCAGTGATTAGGGATAGGCCTCAACAGACCATAGAAGATTCATCATCACAAGCTTGTCAAGGCTGCCCTGATAAAGCAGCGGCAGCTTGTGTCCAGGCTTCCAACTAGGCCTGGGCAAGTGCTTCTCTTAGGAAGTAAAGTACAGGACAGTGCGTCGGTCAATAGAAGTGATGTTGGGGAGATCAAAATCAAAAGCGCACATCCCAGCGTCACTCAGCCCTGCTATGTAGGCCCAGCAGAGTGGCTCACGGACAGCTGTCTACTCACCCTGCTGGAACTAATGCCTGGACTTCACTCATAGAAGACGATCAATAAGGCGCCTCACTCTTAAGTCCCTTCATACTGGCATGACTTAAGCAGGCAGACACTGTCTGAAGTACAGGACTCTGCAGGACAGTGTAGAGACAAGACCCTGGACAGATTTCCATGTTTACGTTTGTGTGTTTTTGGTAGTATAATTAATGTATGTTTGTATTGTTAATGATTCAGAGGAACAGTTTAAGAAAATAATCTTTGATTTTGCAAGAGTATTTTTTTTTCTTTTCTGTGGAAATCTTTATATAATGACATTTCTTTCTGGTGAGTAATAAAGGTTTTGATGGCTTCAACCTGCATTTGCACATTACTGACACATGTAATATTGGGTGTCAAAATTCGGCCCTTGAGGTCTGCTGTCCCACAACTTTAACATCCATCCCGTCTCCAACACACATTAATCATGTCATCCAGTTCATCTGATTCGGGTGTGTGGGACAAGGTTGCAGGATGATGGAGCTCCAGGGCAGAATTTGGGCATCCTTGGTATTTCTTGGGGGTTAATTTAAACAAATAAAGCTCTGAATAGTAAAATGAAGTTTTATAGTTCTCTGTATGACAATAACCAGCTAGACAAATTCAGCCTGAGTGAGATTTTTTTTTCTCAAGTCCAAATCGAAATCTGGTTAAACTTTGAGTCCTCTGAAATCCACACTGAGGCGATCGTCTTTGTTTAACGCCTACTTCTTATGATGTGAAAAGTTCATTTAAAATGAATGTAGTGTATTTTGCTTTGTGTGGCTTGTCTAAACTGTTTCAGTTTAGATTATTATACGTTAAATATATTTCTGTCAGCTACCTGCTAAACTGATTGAAATGTTACTACCGACAGCTCAACAGCTTGTTCTGGTCAAATTATCGCTTGGTGTGGTTATTTTTACCCTGAAGCATTTGTGGCCTTGTTTTAAATTACAAGGATGGCACCTTTGCTAACCTTCTGTACTTGTGAAAAAAAATTCCGAACTTTATGAAAGAAAATGAAAAATGCAAATATGTGTGTGCTGAACAGCAGTGCTCAGTGATAAGTTACCTGCTTTTTCAGGTCACAAAGTACAGCTCATTTTTCATTGTGGGAGAAGATATTTTCTCAAATCAAAGATTCTGGCATATTTTTTCATTATGGTGGAGATGATCTTGAAAAATTGAATGTAGATGAATGCATCTGCAGCATTTCAGACTAAATGTGTTTGTATTTAGATTTTGCAGAACATCCTAATTTAATTGGAACTGACATGATGATGTAAATATTTGTAAAAGGGCAACTTCTGACATTTCCTTACTCGTCCATGTTGTTTCTTAACCAGATGATCAAAGATAACCAGGTAGAAAAAATATTACTACATTTCCCTGTAATGCAGTTTTATCTACAGCAGTAAATGTTTGACAGTTTAACTGGAATCAAATCACATATTTTGCACACATTAGGTGCACAGTTTCCATGCCACAATGTCAGGCTGTATATTTTACATACTGCTGTTCTTTTGGGGGGCTCGTCTAAGAGCTGCTACATCATTGACCTGCCATCATGGAGAGCAGTAAGAGAAAAACCTGATGGGCCCTTTTCTACCATGTTAAGAGTATTCTTTGTTTGAAGGCCTGCTTCTGGGAAAACTGAGTTCTCTTTTTCCTCCTTTGTTTTGAAAGCCCAGTCCACACCCAGCCTTAGAGCGAGAGCAGCAATGCGAATAGACCCAGACACTCTGAGACATCTGCGAGAGTATGGAGCTCTAGTTCAAATGATCCTTGGATGCCGGTAAGACAGTTCTGTCCAAGTGTGACTTCATTTAAGGCTTCCTTTTAAATCTTTCTATAAGTTTAACAAACCAAGGCAGATGCTGCTGTAACGCTGAATAGATGGAACTATATCTGCAACCTCCCTGTAATGGGTGTCTGAGATCTGTGTAGAAAGCCAGCATGTCCTCACTTCATCTCTAACAGTCGCTTTGACATGGATGGGGTGTTATTTACCAAATGGCTAAAGATTGATCCCACTGTCACATCTCTTGCTTCACTTCAGCTAAATATTATTTTCCAGATGATCTTGTATTTAACTCTTTCCTGGAAAAGCTTCCTGACACTTATCTAATGAGTTTTAGAAGAGCTGATGGTATATTTATTACCTTCACCAAATTCAGCTGAAGCCATTTTCCTCTTTGTGGATTTGAGCCTGTTACAATCTGAACTCCATCACCACTAAAATCCAACCTGCTTCTGCCAAGAAAGTCCCCCTGTCCTTAACCGATCTACATCCAGGTTAAGTAATCCACAGACGGGGTTAAACCTCCTGTTGCTATGGTGACTGAGATGAACTGGACAATGGTAGTCCTGTGATGTATATTGCCGAGAACCCATGATCAGAGGACACGACAAAGGGGCAACAGTGATGGAGCCAATACTGCAAATAATAAAACCATATTGTTTCTTTAATGAATCGATCAGTTTCAACATGTGTTTCACTTTCCATTACCTGTAGTGGAGAATAACTTCAAATAAACTATATGAAGCTGCTCTTTTTTCCCCCCACACCATATCACAGTGAGCATTCAGCGAAGTGAATGTTCAGGTTATTGCCTAAACCACCTCATAGAGACATCAGAGTTAGTTTTGTGTTCCATGGTGCAAATTGTATTGGGTGCAAAAGCTAATGTAATGCTGGTTTGTGTGGCAGGGGACTGGTCATCATCCTCCTGTAGACTTTATTCCACTGTCCGCAGGTGTTCCTCCTACTACATTGATTGGATGGAGACTCGAGTCATCTTGTGGTAGCTCAGGCCTAAATCAGTCTCCTATCGAAACGTGTCATCTAAAGCTGATAGACACTATAGCCTTCAGCAGGCTCACTGGGGCTGCTGTTATTGTATGTATACCCTGCAGCATATCATGCATCCTTCTGATGGCAGACGTTCTCTGCTTTTATTGAGGGGAGAAAATTAAATAAAGTGATCATCCCAAACGCTTTTTTCCTTGTTGCACCTCTGTACCAAGAAAAGAAAAATCTGATTCGGTCACACAGGGAAGTCTTAAACACAACTTTAAAATATCTCATTTAGTTTAAAAAAACACACACAAAATTGGATTTGTTGGTTTATTTTCTTTAATTGCAGAAATTCAATTTAAAATAATTTCCATAAGCTTAGAAAAAATTGAATCAAATTCATTGAGTCACAATGTCAGCAGGCGCGTGAGGAGAAGGAAGCACATCTGCTGAGCAGAATGAAATATGTCTGTGGCCTGCAGGTGGCAGTATATTTTGATGCATAGACAATTTCAGGAGGCCTCATATTCAAAGCAGTAGAGCTCTGAATATCTCCTCAGCTGAGTCATGGTTACATTTAGCTCAAGAAGTTGGAGAACTTGCTCTAAAATATCCTATAACACGGTCACTAATATTAAACTGAAATGACGTAATTTTTTGGTTTTTAATCAGATCTATAAGCAAACAGTCAACCTGTGAATCACACTGGACCGTTTAAACACACTGCATCTGGAAAGTAGGCTACACGCTTCATTATTCCAAACAGGTGATTTTAGTTCGGATAAATCTGCGTTTGGATGTTAATTCTTAATCTATTAAAAGCCATTAATATAATGTTATTGAACTAAATTCATTCTTGTTATGCCAAATGACCGTCTCTCTGGGCTCCCTCTTTTTTCCTCACTGTCATGCACGCGCCTCTTTCTCCTCAGCAGCACCACAGCCACCAGGTCGCCATAGAAACCGGTGAGAGACATACGTCAAGGGTGAGAGATGGAAAGAGAGAAAACGAGGACAAGGAGGGACAGAAAGAGGGAGAGGAGACCTGAAAGGTTAGGGTGTTACCATATTCCCTCCCCAAAACCCCACCAGCAGCAGCAGCTCCTGGTTTAATTCTGAGCCCCCAACCCAGACCAAACCAGCCCCCCTTTCACCTACCTCTGCCTCCCCCGTATAACCTCTCCCCCATCTTTTTTTTTTTTGCTCTCCATCCCTCTCTTGTTCAGACAGGCTGCTCGCATGGCGGGGATGGAGACGTTCACCGATGGAAGCACTGGTAAATTTCACACCCACTAAAAACAAAACAGACCAAACGGGAACATTATCGGTGGGGTGGGGTTGTGGGACTTATTTTCCACCCATGTGTCTTTTTTACCTTTCCTTAGCTCTGCAATACACTCCCCCCTTTCACCTTTTCCCTTAGCAATCTGTTCTGTAAAAAGGGAAAGCTTTGAGTCCAGAGGAGCCAGACTTTTCCTCCTGTAGCGTGCTGTGGAAAAGATCCACGAGAGGAGAGAGGAGTGGAGACATATCGGTCCTAATGATTTTTTTGTGCTGGGCTGGGCTTTTTCTTATTTATTGATTAGAAAGAAATTAATTCAAGGGGCAACCCTCGTGTTCTGACTCTCACTCTGTGTACTACTCTCCCCCACTCCCTCTCTCCTATCCTCCCTTGCTCCTTTGCTCTGTGGACGAATAGCGTCGTGTCTTCTTGCCTGCTCTGCATGCTGTAATATCGCGGGAATATTCGATTCGGAATATGCTGTGTGTTATGCAAAGCCATATGCAGCCTTCCCCGCTGCATGTGATGCCCTCATGATGGGCGCATATCGTACATTTTCTCTTATAAATCATTTGTAATTGATTGAATGTGTAATTGCCTTGATGGGATGTTTTTTATTTAACAATCATATCTAAATTCACGCGCTTCTGGCATCATGGGGGGTTTGTAACGAGGGAGAAATGATCAAATACGTGTTCAGAAAATTTCCACTACACTCTTTATATATTATATGTTGTTCTGGTTCTTCTTTGTTACGTGAATCCTAATTATAAAAGGCCACTGGTGATTATTGCGCCGTTTCCGCACGAGCAGGTGCAAGAGGTCGGTGTGTTTGGGAGGCAACCGGTGCATGTAGGTTATTTTGTGCATACTAACGCGGCGGTTTACAGCCAGATTTCGCCTGCGCTGTGGGAATCTTAATCAATGTGGTCGATATTTGCACGTCGGTATCCCGATGTCCGCAGATAGCACAATACTGTCTACCTCAGGATGGAGGGTTTACGCGCCGCCGAAGGGAAATCGATGGACAGACTGAGTTAATTATGAGAAAATCAATTAAAAGGAGGGGAACTACTGGCTTTATAAGGCTGAGAAGCAGGCTTGTGCCGACAGAGGAGAGAGGAGAGCCGGCAGTGGAGGAGAAGCATCCGCCCCGCCGCCCTGCTCCATGCTTGGCGGCTCCGCAGCCGCTCTCCGCCGGCTGTCTGCGCATTTCTCTGGCGCTATTTAATATTCCTCTACAACCACACGACTCATTCTGTGTCCTGGCATCAACATGTTCCTAAAATAATCGTAAAAACAGTTTTATAAGCGATTAGTGTGGCGCTTTATTTGCGCACTGCTTGTAGGTTATTGATACGCTTTAGAAATCAGCTCCAATTATCGCTGCGGATGTTTGGTTCGGGTGTGTCACACATTCCTATCCACCTGACCTTTGCTCTTTGTTAGAAACAGCATAACCAGTAGCAAGTTTCTTATTTGGGCCTGTATGCAAAAATATTTGCCCTAAAGACAAGCGGGTTCCGCTTTTTCAGGAACATCACGGTTGCATCTTTGATTTTTGGTGCTAAATTAGTCATTTGGAGATATTTCTCCAGATTGCATCCAGGCAGAATTAAGTAAGCAGCTTCAAATCAATCATGAGCAGTTTGATGCTACATGTGAGTGTTACATTTTTCAGTATAATGCAATGTAAATGTGTTTACACATTACCGCCTATGTGAGACACTTAAATATGCATTTAATTGTTCAGACTTTAATGTTAAAATATTATACATAGAAAATAAAAAGAAAGAAAAACAGAAATGAGCAGCTTAATGTGCGAACCCAATAAGCACGAGACACATCTTTTCATCAACTCAACTGACTCTAAAAGTAGAAATTTTACTTTTTCCTTGTAAATAATATTTTCAAAAGAATTTTGTAAACTTAATTTAAGCCGTTTAATTCTTCATTTTGCGCAAAAAAAAAACCGTCTCGGTAAAAGTTCAAGGATTTAACCTATTCTGCTTTACTGATTCCTGCATCTTTAGGACCGTCATGTATTAGGCTACTAAACCTACCTGTTGTTTTTAGATTCTGTACGAGAGCTTAATGATGGGAAGAATTATAATTTATGCTTAAACGGACATGTTAGTTTCTTTAATTGTGTACTACGAAAATATTTGATTTGATTTATTTTAAATCTGATTCATGATGCAGCGATTAAAGCTCTTTTTGTTACTTTTGGTCAGTGTGTGTGTGTTCTTGTGTGAGTAAAAAAAAGAGCAATATGTTGTTCTTCATTTTTAGTATATTAATTCATCATTGGAAAACTTTGACATTTGAAAATAGAGTGAAATATTAGACTTTCATTGTTCAAGTTAAAGCTCCGATTTGCTGCAGTTTCAATCCAACTTTGAAGACGTTTAGTTTGGGTAAAAGAAACTAAAAAAAGTAGAAACAGAGCAACCAAAATAGCTTCATTATTTCTCTGACAGATACATCCGTATTTTGACTCATAGTTATTGATCATATCGAACATTTTGAATCCTTTTTTATTTTATTTCAGGTGATATTTTAGATTCAGGTTTGGATTTTCTCTGACATGTAAATGTGAATGCAGATTGGTTTGCATATGTAGTTATATTTTAACGCTACGTTTCCGACGTTTCCTTTTTTCGTTCTTTTAAAATATGAACTGCTTTTTTGTAGCATCACAGCTTATGAAGCATGTATGTATATTATTTAAATTAGAACTCTTGTTACTGTTTATTTTTTATTTCAGCTGACAGAAGAAAAATACGTGTGTAATTTACAACCAGAGTTCAGAAAAGATGAAACACTCTTATTTCTGGTTTATCTGAAAAAGTTAACTCGATTTGTAAACTAATTTTAAACATCAGACCCGTTTTTATTCTGTTTTATGGTTTTTTATAGAGACACATCTAGTTACAAGATCATTTCTGTGTCGTTACTGTTAAGCGTTTAATTAAAGTGATTCGAGATTTTCAGCTCAAGGAACATACACACACACACACACACACACACACACACACACACACACACACACACACAGTACGGGTGTGCCTGTGTTAGATTGGAGCACCTCTAAATTGCAGACTGAATGAAGGCCACCTCTTTCAACATCAATTT
>JBAMHX010000007.1:10547179-10578957 GCA_037177515.1 Pseudomugil tenellus | reverse complement strand
CCCCCCCCCCCCCCCCCCCCCCCCCCCCCCCCCCCTCCCCCCCCCCCCCCCCCCCCCCCCCCCCCCCCTTTCTCCCCCCCCCCCCCCCACACTGCTATACCACTGAACATCGCATTGCAGAACCACATCCTTTTCCTTCTCATCTCATCTCCCTCAGCCTCCTTCGGGCTATTGTACCGGATTGATGGCCGCTTTGGCCGGCAGGTGGGGGGGAGGGGGTGTCTCAGTTGGGCTGGTCAGCAGAATTTGTAGTGCCCACCCTCTGCCTGTGAGTGTCAGCAGAGAGCAGGCAGTGTGTCTGGCTTGATTAGGTTTCCTACCTATCTTCCCACTGTGTCAGACAGAGGAGGAAGGCGGCAGAGAGGGGGAGAGCAGCGGGAAGTTGCCCAGAGGAGAGGGAGGACAACAGAGGAAGCAAGAAAAATACATCTTTTTATCCCTGCTCTCTCCGTCAAAAGCCCTGTACAGTTTCCTCTTGCTGTGTCTCTCATTCTTCTGTGTTTTTGCTTCTCCATCCCGCAAACCCTGCTCTCACCCAAACCCCTAATCCTCTTCCTTTTACCCCAAACTCATTCCTTAATCCCAAATCTCCTCTTCCCTCTCTACCCTTTTCAATTGTTCTTCTTATTCTTGTCTTCCGCTCACTTCCACCATTTTCTCTATCACATGTGAACATGGTACCATTCAGCACACACTTCGTATGACTGCAACATATTTTTTGCCAGCTTTCTTCTTCATTACTTCAACATTTTCCCTCTTTTAAAACCCAGACACAAATGTACTTTCATTTCATTATGTTGCTTAATGTTTATTAAGTTTATTAAAGCCTCTAAAACCAAAATAATTTTCCATTGTAGATACAGTTGCAAGAAAGCAAGTGCTGATAATCCCCCCCTCCCTCCCACGGCCCCTTTTTTTCCCTACCTTTCGTCCCGAACAGGCTTACACCAATTTTAGTCAGTGCAGCCATTTTGTTGGATGTGATCAATTTTCTGTGATTTGGTCACAGTGATTTTCAGCTCATCAGTTTCTCTGTTGTGTGAGGGTTTGGAGAAGTCGCCTTGTGCGCCGTAGTATTTTGAGCCTTATCTGAAGGCTGAATATAAAAATTTGAAGAATAATTGTGAACAGATTTGTCCATTTTGAGTTATACGACAAGAAAACTTAATATATAATCTTTTTTTATAAGATAGGTAATAAAAATTGAAAGAAATTAAACTACATTAAACTACCTGTAAAATGAAAATGTACTTTTCTTTTTGTAGTGAGAGCATGGCTGTAATTTCTACCCCGAGATTAACCACACAAAGTTTCACAAATACTGTTTCAGTGCCACCTCAGCACTGCTCATATTATTCAGATAACAAGAGAGCTTCTGTCATGTTCAACAAAATAGGATATGTTTTCTTAATCTGTCAATAGCTGTGGCTATGAAAGACTTCATTTTGGCTGAGCAATGAAAGGCTCAAAAACATCAATATGGCTGAGGAGGATAAGAAGAAAAGGCCATATTCCTGGTCTGTATCACATTCCCTCCATATCCCCCTATTTGTATGGTGCAGATATTGGGTCTCAAGCGAGAAATCAGGATTGCGTCCTTCCTGAATGGTTGCATTCGTCTGTTGAAGTGGAATAGGAATGTTATACGGAACCAATGCATCCGGGCTTGCCTGGACATCTCAACAATGCCACTTCACACTTACTTTCTTCTCTCTCTCTCTATCGCTCTGCCTCTCTCTCCCCTCGGTAAGTTTCTTGCTCCCCATCTCCATCATAGCCACGACAGTGTGGAGGAAGAGGTTTGGATAAGGCCTAAACATACAATCATGTCGGCCGGGCCGTGACTGCCAGCAGCTTGTGTTGGTCCACCATGAAAATGAGAGAAAAGGGGGAAAAACAGGAAATCCAGTCCACTACGCTTCTCACTTCCATTTTCTTTGTGCATTTAACTTGTGAAAAAGATTGTAGGAGAGGATTTCAAGAAGGAGAAAAAGTAGAGGAAACAAAAAAAGTTATTCTTGCTTTCCCTCTCTTGTCACACTACAATGTTCATGGTAGATAAGTAATTCAAAAAACATGCACGGGGGTTGTTAAGCTTTTCAAATAACTTGTATGTTTGAATGTGATTTTAAAGGGTGTTTTTACGCAGCTGCCTGTAGCTGATCAATGCTGTTCCTCCTGTCACACTGTAAGAGTATCACATTGGAATACAGTAAGGCGAAGGGAGCGTTTTGCTTTGTCTACAGATAGCATTTGGTTTGCAGAGTATGATGTATATGGATGATGCTTGGGACTGTATTGGAGTCAGTAACTGTCAGTGCAGAGAAGAGAACAGCCTCAACCCCGCAGACAGCGATTTCACCGATGCACAGTCGCTGCTTTTGCCTCCTGCCTTTTCTCCCCTCACTCATCCTATTTTCAGCCTTTCATTTTTTTACACAAGGGGAAAATGAGGAAGAACAAAACCAACATATGAAAACTAAAACATGACAGAGAGGGGTGGGGATGGGGAGGGAGGAGAGGAGGAACAGAGGAAGGAGAGGCAATCTCAGAAAACAAGAGGGCTTTCAAAAGTAAGGGATGAAAGCTAGTCAGGCTGTTATTTTTGAAAAATGATCCTTGTGTAGTGCTCCTCTTAAGAGCCAGGTACATATTATTTTATCTTCCTGAGGAGACTCAGCAAGGTGTTTGGCACAAAAGAACTCTGCAATGGTTTCCTTAAAGCTGTGCGCTTTATTGACCCTAATGTTATTTTTGACAGCTGTGTTTTAAATCATTTAGCTCCTCTCTGGAGGGCTTCTCTAATCAGCTCCATGGGTTGTTTTGCAAAGTAGGGAAATGCAGGAATTTTTCTAACCAAATACTTCAGGACACAGTGGAAAATGTCTAAGTTCATGTATGGGCCTGAACTAGATGTGTGCAACCATGTTAAAAGCAAACACACACACACAATCAGCTGCACCTGCATGCTCTACACCCAGTCCCGCTCCCCCATAATTGAGGCTGTTGCTGGCTGGCCACTGGAATCTACTTCTTTACTCCAGTTCTGCCATTTTTATCTTCATATCTTTTTATATTTATCTAATTATATAAATCAAACAACATTGTTAAAACTGTTTCATATTTTACTTGATCAGCTCAGGAATGATGGTTTGTTTATCACACTCCTAAGTAAGAAAAACATAGTTATAAACATCATTATTCCATTTGTTTTAGTTAAGATAGTTTGTTTTTATCATTTTAATTTTTTTGCTTCGCTTTAAGTGTGTGTGTTCTCATCCTAAGGAGGATACGGCAGCACACCTGTTAGTATAGGAATGTGTATCGAAATGTGCGAGTGTGTGTGTGTTCAACACGTGCCACCCCGTATCAATAGGTTAATAGCTGAGATGTCAGTTTCAGTGACTAGCTGATTAGTTGTGTGTTCACTAATCCACTCCGGGGCGGGGAACTATTGGCTTCCCCATTGATTTTAGTGTGGTGAGTAGGCAGAAGATAGAGAGAGGGGAGATCTATTGATTGACCCCAAATTAGCCCCCACCACCACCACCACCCAGCAACCCGTTCCTGTACTCAGTCGCGGCGTCCTCGTTGAGTGACCAAGCTGACAAACATCGGTTATGATTGGTTGCTTCAACAAAGAACAAAATGTTTCCTTTTTTTCTGCTTTGGAAGTGCAGCTTGTTTGTGACTCGGCTGCCACTTGATTGGCCATCTTGTGAGAATGAGCAACGCTGTGCTGCCTGACCGTAGGAGCGGCTGCTTTGGAAAGCTTTGATGAGCGAAACAGCAGTCTTTCCATGGGGAGGGTATTACTTTCTGTGTTTCTGATCACAAAGCGCGACTTTATTTGTAACTGCTCTTCTTTTCCTGCATTTTTTAAGAGAAATAATGTTCATACAAAAGGCGATTATAAAAACTGTACCTCGTAATAGGTCCTTTAACTTTTTCTCCTCTGTTACTCTTCATCACTGACAACTTGCAGAAGCATGTTCTTCCCTTTTTCAGCTCTTTATCTCCATTTATGTCTTTTTGTTCTGCACTCACCCCTCCAGCACATATTTTCTTGAGTCTAAGCTTTAAGTTTACACTACTGAGTCTTTCTTTTCCATGTTTCACGTCATCTCATCCCTCTGATTCTACCTGTAATATTCCTCTCCAGGCCGCTGTTGCTCCTGTCACTCTCTCCGCTTGCCCCTGCTCTGTCTATGTAAGCAAGAGGAGGTTGTTAAACATTTTTCTTCCCTCTTAATTGTTTTGACTGGGCCGATTGGCATCCCGATTAGGGCCATTGATTTCCTGGCGCTAAGTGCATTGATTTTTAAATTTCTTATTGATCCCCGCTCTAAATCTCTTGCACACTCACTCACACAGTCTCACCGTTTGCAGGGGCAGAGATGGAGAAAAAGGTTGAAAGAGGAAGACAAAGGGGAGCGATTGGTGTTAGGTAAATACACTGACCATTGACAGTAGAGTGAATTAACAGAGTGGGAGAAGAAGAGCATGCGGTGGGGAAGAGAAGCAGAGTTATGAAATGTGAGGGGAGGTCGAATGAAAAGGCTTTGTAACACAATGCAACGGTTGGTAGAAAGAAAAAGCATTAATACTTTAGCATTAAATTTGAGCTCAAACCTGCACAGTTATGATTTGTATTTATTTATATACATCCCAGTATCCCCAGCCAATATCTGTCAAATGTGGAATAAATAGGCTTAAAATAGTAAGAAGCATCAGAAAAGTGTGAGTACAGTAAGTTTCTAGCCTCCACATGTCCATCTGAGAAGAATGAGACACTTTATGGGTGAACACAGGTTTATGAGGGATAGACAGATATTGGAAATGTCAGAGATGGAATGGCGTGTTTTGTCTTTGCCTTGCTGTTTCACATGGTCTGCAGAGCCTGTTGGAGACGCACGTGTGTGTGTCTGTTATTTCTGCCTTATGACTATGTTAGGTTTTAGAGGCCTGCTAGACGCCGAATCTTACATGCCCACTGGTGTTTCTCAGAAGGTGGTGGACCTAATTGGCTGTATCCGAGTCCGTGCATGTGGATGTGCACATCTCTCTGTTCACATGCACACTCGAGTCACTGTGTGTGTGTGGAACCTCAACTATATTTGAAGTAAATGATTGATTGTGTTGCTATGTGCACTGGGACATACATGTGCTCTCTCTCTCTTTTTTTTTTTTTTTTACATCTGTTTGTATATTTTCTGTCTGTCTGTGTGAGTGTGTGTGTGTGTTTTTGACCTTTCCTTGGCTTAAGTGTTGAGGCTCACACTCAGACATTCGGCTGATAGCATTTTCTTTTTATATCCTCTGTACTTGACAAAATTGTGCTAACCTTTTCTAAAGTCATTTGCTGCTTTTCTGTCTCAATGTGTTGCAAGGGGGTGGGGGGGCTTACACAACACACAATATTATGGCCCATGTGTAGCATTACCGTGTTGCAATTACAATTTACTCTGTGAAGAACCACTTAAGATGAGTGCTTTGAAACGGCAAGTAAGGAAAAGCAGCTATTGTCAGCAACGCTAAAAAGAAAAAAAACTTCTGTTGTCAGAGGTGATGTAATGCTCCTCCGCTGCAACATTAAGTGTACGTTTTTTTAATGGTTTTGATAGCACCTCCATTATGATGGTGGTGAAGCTTTGAATGACAGTAATTGCGATCACTGACGGAAGAGGTTATTTGCTTAAGTTTTCTGTGTTTACATCTCCTGCTCTTACAGTTTGCATCTGCAGAAAATGTAAAATAACACGTTTCTGGGATGTGCAGGATGTGTGTTGGCTAAACAATGCAAGATAAAGAGTTTAAAATGCATACCATGTGCCAAGCTGCTGTTTGCTTAGTAGTGATGGGGCTTGTGTTTGCGTTGATGATTGGCCCGGGCTCACGGCGCACACAAACTGATTTACAACTGAATGTGACTGCTCATTTGGATAGACTACATTCAAACAGTCTGATCGTCACTTGCTGTTTCAGATAAAAGATTGGATCCTGTGGACCAGATCACACCTGTATGCACACACACACACACACACACACACACAAGAAAGACATTCACTGGCCTTGGGCTCAGAGGCATCTCTCACACTCCGACAGACACACACTTTGTCCAGCACACTCAAAACATAACCTTGACCTGTTGTATTCCTAGTCTGCAACCTCATACATACTTCATACGTTCGCTGAGAGATATCACACACACCTTTGAACATATATTGATCATATGGGCATTAAATAAATACAAATTCATAGCAGTAAAATTATGATATATGAAAAAAGACAGAAAGAACTTTTGTAATAAAAAGCTGGTGGAGCCATTTGTTTTTCAGAATACACTCTTATATTTATTCTGACAATTCTTTCTTTCTGATTTGATATTAAAACTATAAAATATTAAATGTGTCATACTTAAACAACAGCAATCTTATTTTAGTAAATTTCAAAGACAATTTCAAGTATGAAAACAAAAGGTTTGCGATATTAGAAAATTATTTTTTTTCGTCACAAATTGAGTAATTGATTAATAAAACAGTCACAGCAGCTCCGCTGATGAGTTTCAGATTTATTTCTCATAAACTGGAACCTTGTCTCCATGTATTCATCCAAATGTGTCTATAAAATTAGAGCACATACAGGCCTACTCAGTGATGAATTTCACTGTCAAAGACAAATTCGAAATAAATCTCTCGCCATGGACTTCCAGCATGTGTCGCACTCTGATAATTTCCACAATATCCTCTGCAACCCCCAGGGGCAGATTTTTCCCCTCCTGTTATTTCTCTCTCCATCCTCTCCTGTTTGTTTCTATCCCTGTAAAATGCTGGTTGCTTTACTGAAATACTGCAGTGCTTTATCTGCCCTTTTTTCCCTCCCTTTAGTCCCTTCACACTCTTTTCCTCCCTTCACTGCCCCCCTCACACACACACACACCTTTAGTTGTTGTTGGCGATGCTAGTGGAGGTGGTGGTGGAAACGAAGGGTGAGGTAAAGGGGTGGGCGAAAGGGTGGGGGGGTTAGCTGAACAGCCGAGACCCAATGACGTGGGTGCGACATGTAACCGTGGCGCAGGAGAGGAAATCAATACATGAAAGGATGAGGAGCACTGGGGTGGATTACCGTCTGGGGCCCTGGCTACTGGAGGGATGGAGGGAGGTGGAGGGGGTGTAGATGAGGCCTTGGGGGGTTGGAAGGTGTGTGTATGTGTGAGAGAGAGAGAAGAGGAGGAGGAGGGATGCAGAGGGCGAAAGGCCAGATTGTCCAGTCCCCTCTCTCCTGCATCTCCTCCCCAGACCAAGAGCTGTTTGAGTCTTGACCCCTCCCATCAACCCTCCCTTGGCTTCTAAACACCGCTCAGCACCGGTAGGCTGCCATAGGTGAACCTTCAGCACTCCATGCACACTAATTACACACATGCAGGTGCAGGAGGACTCTATAATACTGAGTGAATACATGGATACAGCCGCTGTGTGCCAACATTCCCGATAACCCTGCGCTATCTGTGTCGGGAATAATCGCCTGATATTACCACTGTAAATGAAAGAGTCCCAAAGAGACTGCTGTGTATGTGTGTGCTGTTAGTTTACCGGCATATAAGTGTACAGCAGGGTGCATCTGCAGCACTGCCACAAACCCAGATAATAAATATCTATTATAAATATCATTATTATTTGGCCAGTTTCCCCCAATAACAGAACCTCAGTGAAAGATGGCACGAGGGACTGAGCTGGATATTGGCAATATATCAGCATTGATTATTGAGAGTGCGGACAGAGAGATGGAGGCAAAGTTAATAAAAACTAATAAAAAAAGACATGGAATACAGAAAGAACGAGGGCTTTAGTTGGCTCAGCCGCTTGCTCGCTGAGGGAAAGCGTGAAGGAAAGGTGGAGGTACAAGCAGGAGTCCGAGGAGGGAGATAGTGCTGGAAAGTCACGGTTTATGTGCTGAATTTGCTGCCTCAACACGTGTATCTCTGTATGTGAAGTGTGTATCTGAATGTAAGTTTTTATCATTTCTGCTGGGTGTTGGGGGTGTTTTCGCTGTCTGTGTGTGTGTGTGTGTGTGTGTGATTATGAATTGGCATTGACATCTCCATACTTACATCCACATCTGCTCACACAGCTCACTTTTCTTCCTCCTGTTTGTGTGTCTTGAATTGATTGAATCTCCGTTGGATATGAACTCTGCAGTTAGGATCCAAAGCCTTCACAACGTTGTGTCTTCCCACACACTGGCACCAACCAAGGATGCACAAACAATACTCACCCACCTACTCACAGAAACACACACTGACAAGGACACCAACAAGCATACCTTATAAACACTCATGCATCATATCCATATTATCTTGACAAATCTATACATCATGTCATGGTTTTGTGTGAATATTGTATTTTGCTGTGTTATTGGTATGTGTGCAGAAAGGATATTAGAGGAGCATATCGGCACCTTAAGCTGAAACGGGACAGAGCGACAGTGAGAGAGCGTTGTCCATTTTAATAGGGCCTTGTTAGGCCCCTGACAGTGCTAGTAACGCTACTGTTGGCTGCTATTGATTCACGACCAAAGCTGTTATTGATGAGTTAGAATTTAATCCAACCAGCTCGTTTGTCATCGTGACATCACCATTTAAGTATGACCATGACATGGATGCGAACACCCGCAGACGAGCTGGGTCACATTCACTCAGAGAAGGAGCAGAAGCACACACGATCAGTAATCGTTTCCACAGTCACATCAGTGCAGGCTGATAAACTGACACATCATGGAGGTAAATTTAGTTTATTTGTTCATTTATTTCGGTTACAAACAGATGTTGCTGCTGTTTCGCCTACTGTACAAAATATTGTTCAACATTCAAACATTTTCTTTTAAACCATCCAAATCAATCACTCAAAATGTATAACAGGCAATTACCAAGGGTGCAATAAACAATATGACTAATGGATAGCCTGTGTTATGACTAATGTGTAGCCTAAGGATACTTTTGGCTCTTTTTGATTGGATAAATATTTCATGCCACATCCTGACCTACAGCACATGACATGGAAAACATGTTGGAAGAAATTGAACAAATTGCTTTCTATGAATATATTTGTTTGTAACATGGAAAAGGAAAAACATCAGACACTTTCTGATATGTGAAATTATCATAAGGAAACTATGACGTGAACATTTTGTCTTTGGGGGAAGATTAAAGTTAACAAATTAAGAATAAAACACATATAAGAGTTAATATGAATGAATATGGAATTGTTTATTTAAATGTCATATATTGAATATGTTGTAACATGTAGGATTCCCAAATAAAGGTAAACCAGAGAAATGTGTATTATACCATGATGAAATTACTAGTTTCAATCTACTCTAAAAACAGCCGGTGATAAAGCTACAAATGAGTTTTAGTCCATTTAAAAGCAAAAGAATCTTAGAAATGTGTTTGTTTTATTTTATGAACAATATTTTCATTTCTGAAATAAATACAGAAATTCCTTGAAGATAAAATAATATTCCTACAACTTGAATGGAGCTAAAATGCAATTATTATTAATCCCGGCTGCTGGTAGCTATCCATTATCCAATATTTCATCTATTACAGTTTGAAAAGAATGGGAGCAAAACAACAGAGACAATTTTAGAGGAGCTTTTTTCTCCATACAATGTGAAGATCCAACAGAAAACAATGGGACCAGCTTTATATCTGTATGGCTGATAGAGAGGGAGGTGGACAATCAGGACCATGGGTCTTCAATGAGAGCGGTCCAGGGGGCTATTGGCTGGTGCAGCCACCCCCTCCCCTGGAGGAGCTCTACCTCCTGGTCCCCGGAGACTAAAACTGTAGAGACCGCCTCACTGTAGGGGCCCTATAGGCAACACGCAAAAAACACACCGAAAAGGCAGTCTGTTCAATTTAGGTGGTTGGTTTGAGACAGATGGGCAGCATATGAGAAAGACTAAATGGATGTCATCATCAGGTATTGTGTGGTATCTGTGTGTGTGTGTTACACACACACACAGATACGCTGTGTGGAACATGGAAATATACACAATCACATTTCTGCACAGCTTTATATTTGTGTGTGACTCCACAAGAAAACAAAACTTTTTTTCTGCCTTAAAGTCTTTTTGTATTGTGTGTGTGTGTGTGTGGGGGGGGGGTGGGTCCAACTATCATCAGCTGAAATCAGCTGCTTCTTTATGTGAAGATCCAGCTGACAGTTTTGAATGTCATATGGACGAAAAAGAGGAGTTTGGTAAGAAGTGTGTGGAGGACAAACGGGTTGATGCTGTACATGTTAGCACCCCTCCTCCTCCTCACCTCCTCATCTTCCTCACCCCTCCAACACCATCTTATTTTCCCCTCCTTCAATCTCACACACCCTCCCTCCATCCCTCTTTTCCACAGACGCGCACAACCACACTACATTCTACAAGAAATAATTGCTTTTGTCTGGAAGGAGTGGAGGGAGGAGGGAAAGGGGGCACGCATAGCTCCCTTTGTGGAGGAAAGGGGGTCTTTGAAGGACAACAAGTCATTTCTCCCTTCCCTTCCTATCCTCACTTCTTTCTCCTCTCTCCACAGCTTGCCTCGCCTCCTCTCTATGCTCCTGCTCTCTCATTAGAGCTCCTCGGTCCTTATCACCCCCCTTTTCTCTCATTCCTCCCATCCTTTCTCCCCTTTTCTATCTTCTCCTCTTTCTGCCTTCCCCTCCTCTTCCTCATTGAACCTGCGGATGTCATCTGTCATATGTGAAGCGGAGGGAGAAGGACAATAAAACCTACTTGTCTTGTACAGGCAATGGCACATTTTTCATAATTAAGAATATGCCAGTTTAGTGTGGGGCACACACAGTAGCTGTTGGTGACTGAGTGAATGACGAGTGTGGTGATGATGGGAGGATCATTCAGTTCCCATTAAAAGAGGCCTAATCAGCCACATCATCAGACACAGCTACAAACAGTCCTCCGGGATGTTTCTCTCAGGCCCAAGAAGCAAGAGAGCGCTCATTCCTATTGATTTGTCCGTATTGACTGCGATGCTTTAAGGTATAGATTTTTCTATTTAAAAATCTATATTGACAATAATCTGCTGTGTAGGAGCCCGGCGTTGACTGATGCTGGCCTGTAATTGACAGCATGTAACACGTCGGCGCCGTTGAAGGTGAGGACACAAGCGTGTAAGGAGGCAGACGATAGATCTGGGAGCAGAATCTGATCACCTCCGTAAAGGAGGTGTGTCACACACATACACAAAGCAACTTATAATCCCAGTTTATGATGTATATTTCTTCAAAATGCAAGAATAAGAAATATTAATGCATTGCTTGATTAATTAAACTCACTATTAGAAAAAAGAAACACATCTAAATGATTTGCATACTCAGCCTGTAAAGCATGAAGGATCTCGTGACTGAAGCAGCACTGAGAGTTCTTGTCTTTCTGTATCTGAATAATCTAATGATCCTCCCTCGTTCACTCAGGAGGGCTTATTCAAAACAGCTGCTATGAGATAACTTAATTGTGTTCATACTGAAAGATTATTAACTTTAAAGGGATCTATGGATTCTCCTATCAGGACTTCATCCCTTCCCAAGATAATGTACTGATCACCAATGGCATCATTATAACCCGTATTATTAAGAGAAAGAGAGGGGGGGTGTCCAGAAATCAATACAGGATACCTTTTGCAGCGGTAGTGAAAACGAGGGAGATGGGGTGGGAGGGAGGGAGGCAGGAGGGAGGGATTGAGGGATGGAGGGAGGCGCGGGGGTGGGGTGGTGATGTGTGAGTAGTAGCGGGTCCTCTCTCGCCTCAATGTTGCGGCCAGCCTAGTGGCAGATCGCTACCATCCTGGAGGGAGCCGGGTCGAATGAGCTATTGGGGTTCCCAAATAATAACGGGACAAACAGACAGACAAAAAAAGACACACAGACGGATGGACGGAGATAGGCAAGTGTTCCGATAAAAAGAGAAAAAAAACGCGACACCATGAACGGATTGTAGTACAGATGCGCTGTCTTCTATCCGCTGCTTTTTGTGTGCTTTAGTAAGTTTATTAGTATTCATATTATTAGTATTTATTTCCTGTATTTATTAATTTATTTATTTATCGATTGATTGCGTTTTAATTACTGCCTTGTGACAGAGAGCAAAGGAGGAGGAGCGTCAGGGCCAAGCGCGCGCGTTGTTTTCTGTTTGTGTCCGTGCAGCCTTTCTCTCACCCCCCTCCCCAACCCCATCATCCCCACTTGTTTATTTATTACCGACAGAAAAGCTTTAATGAAGCTGTTTTAAATGTGCTCGCGACACGATCCGCTGCTTTGCGCGAGTGGATGAATGTAGATGTAGCCTCCTCATGCAAAGGGAGAAGGAGCGCGTGCAGCCAGACACCAAATACAAGATAAAAACCAAATACAGATATCCAAATAAGACTTTATAACTCTTCCTGGCCTTTTACACAGTCATTATAGTTGTTGTGTGTCCTAATTTAAGGTGTTTTTAAAGCTGAAAAGCTAATACCAAAGCTAAACCCGACCGGGGAAATCACAGGATAAGGCTAGCGACTGTTCTCATGCCTTTTTCACACCTACAGGAAACATAACTGGTGAGAAGTGAGAGGATAAAATAAGCTTCTGAGCCTCTATGTTCACTCAAGGAGAAAGCTCTAGCAGTGTAAAGGTAATAGAGAAGCAGGTGAATCACCAACAGCAGGCAGGTGACACACAGCCTTTTTATTACAAAGCTAAAACAGAACTTTTCATGTAGCTAGAAGTGTCTTCTCACCTCCTCTCCATCCGTCTGTGTGTTAGTCTGGACTAAAAAGCTAACTGCTCCTCTCAAGGGACCATATACATATATGTTCTATGCACATTTAGGCTACACCAAAACTAATGCCGACCGCCAGTCGACATATATACACGTGTAAATAAAAGTGCGCAGCTGGGGCTACATGTGTACACACCTAACGGCGAATGTTGTGAGATCTTCAAAGCAAAATATTCTCCCAAAGCTGTCTGACAGAGAAGTGGACGAAGATACCGAAGCCTCAGAGGAGGACAGATCTTGTTACGGCGCTTCTGTCACATTATTTGCATCAAAACAAGAAGCAGGAGGAAGATCATGTTTGTTCCCTTGCCGGTGCCGTTCGTGTTTCAGAGAACTGCCCCTGACCTCAACGCCTGGCGTCTCAAGTCCCCTCTGGCTCTCCGCTCCAACTCCGGTAAGACATTTTATCTCTTGTCCCGGCTACACCTTTTCCTTTCCATGTCGGCCAGCCTTGGAGACCCGCCCGTCTTACGCGCGCTTGCAGCGGGGAGAGGTCTCACCGCACACACCCATTCAACACACACTCCTCGGTCTCCACTCCTTCGAGCGGCTGTTTAAAATAGCAAGAAGCCTCTCCGAGTGCACGAGAGTGTGCGGGGTGATTCAGAAAATGTCATTTTCTCTTGCTGTCCAGTCTGAGACGATGCGCGGATGTTCCACCCCCTGTGTTGGTTAGTCTCCTGGCCGCCTGTGCTCCTTTCTCCTGGTATTTTGCTCTCCTGACTCCGTCCCAGTCCTTCCCTTCTTCTCCACTGCCTGCGCCTGAGCCTGAGCCTCCGACTCTCCCCAACTAGACTCTCGGCAGGCAGGGAATATTCATGCCAACTTATCGATCCTGCGGAGATCGATTCCTGGGCCGGTGGAAGCAGTGAGAGGGGGTGATAGAAAGAGAGAGTAGGTGTACTGAATTGTACCACCATTCTGAAGCATACAGATGGAAGAAAGACATTTTTATTTGATTTTATTTCACATAATTTAGTGCTTGTGTTTGAGTCTGTTTTCTGCAGCCGTCCATCTGTTTTTTGTTTTTGTTTTTTTTGTTTTTTTTGTCTTGCGTGCTCTTTAGCTTCCAAGCTTCCCATCTTTGCAAACATCTCATACTTGAAGCGACTGCGTCTCTCTTGTCCTGTTGCGTGGTTTCTGCGCGTTTGGAAGCGGAGCAGCAGAGTGGGGAGAGTCTGGGAGGGGGAGGAGGGAGCCGGCTGAAGCTGTGGCGCCGTCTGCGTTTCATCTGCGCTCAAGTGGAAGAAAAGGACGCATGGTGGGAGCAGTCAGGCCGGCTTCAATGTGTCAGAGAGATCTAGCTCAGTCCAGTCCAGTTTCTTTGACATGCAACAGCTGCTCTGCTCTTTACCCCCCAGACATCTTTCTACTCTGTTACACTTCTGTGTATGGGATAAAATACAATCCCTTAAATAGGGGTGAGGGTGGGTGATTCGGTTATTTTAGTGTGTCATTGTTGAAGTTATTGATTATTGCATACACTTTTCCTAGGTATGTATTCTTTAGAGTGCACTCCACAGAACATGGACCTTAGCAGTCCTTTAAGTAACAGTGCACATGCTCCCCGCTCATCTCTAGATCAGTTTGAGATGTGATTGCAGAGATATCCAGCTTCACACTTAGTCCACATACACAGTCAACAGTGTGGAATATGTGACAGTATAGGAAGAGGTGATAGAGGTGGAGAGAAAACAGAGGGATGACAGGGACCTGTGCCGTATAGAGAGAAAAGGGGTGAGACATTGGAGAGAGGATGAGGAAAAGGCTCGGGAACCGGGGGAGGAGGAGTTTTTGCCCTCCGCACGTTGAAAAATGGCGAATGTCAGAACGAGATAAAAAAAATGTGGAAAGAGAGAGCGCGAGAAGAGAGAAATGGGTGAAAGTAAGAGCGGATGACAGAGTGAAAAACGAGGAGGGAAAGGAAAACCCAGTTTGAGCTTGAGAGGTGAGAGTAAACCACGGATGAGCCATTATGTTGCAGTGTCCCAGGCTGGGACCAGCATCTGAATAAGCAGGCAAACTTATGGGATGTGTGTACACAGGCTGCTGAATTGGAGATGCTGGGATAGCAGTGATTTGTAATGCTATGCTGATTTTATTCCGTTTTTCTCAGGCAGGAAAATACACTGTCCTGGCGGTTGATCAGTTCAGGATCTGCTCGGCATCTCAGGGTCAAAACGGAAGCTTGTTCGTTTTCTGCAGCAGCTGAACAAAAGCAAACAGGGAGGAATGAAACACACATATTCTGACTAGTTGCGCATATTGTCCCTGATCACTGATAGATACAACACACACACACACACACACTGTGACTCTTAACTTGAGCACTCAGTTAACTTGTCTCTTTGACTGGTGGCAGCTACTTGACTCCTCTGCGTTGGAGCTTTGTGTGGGGTCAGAGGTCACAGCAGGAGTGTTACACTCAGCCCCACCTGACCCTTCGCTGCCCCCTCTGTGTTTTCATTCTCTTTCATGTTACAACAGGCCTCAAGCACTCATGCACAACCCCTGTGGGGGCTTCACACACACACCAACAGGCGCACACACAACACCATGAAACAGACAGCCCATCATATACAGTATAAAACAAGCCTGTTAGACCGTTTTCCACCTGGATGGTGAGCCGCTGCAACCGATCCAGGTTTTGTTCCATTTTTAATGGCGTCGTGTCTGTGGAGGTACAGGTCAGAGTATGAACTATTTGTGTAAATGTGTGTTTGTGTGGTAAAGTGGTTTGCGGAGCCATCAGCATTAACTGGTGTATGAAAGTTTAATGGCATATAGAGGAGAAACCGCAGGTTTCCCACACAGCGCAGGGTTTGATATGATATGATGGGACATCAAGGAGACTCTCAACTGCTTTTTTTTCTTTTTATCTCTCACACACAGTTACACACACACCTAGATTCAGTTCATCTCAGCTATGCACCTTCAGTCACACACTATTAACCACCATCTCCTGCTGTATACTATCTGTCTCTTTCATACACGAGCACTTACACTGATACATTTCAGATTTTAGATACTCATATTGCTCCACGTCTGCTTATGCATTTCACACGGAGCAACATAAAACGACACAGCTACTTTTTGTGTCCTCACTGTACTGCAGGGACAATCTCATGTTTACAGTTTTGCACATTGTATTCCAAGAAATGCCTAATCTAAAGGCATTAATCAACATTTCTTTTGTTTTGTTTATATTTCATATCAGGTGCACAGGGCAGGGAAACATGTCTTTAAGTGCGATATGATGTAAGCATATGCACATGCTCACCCATTTGCTGTGTGACAAAGAGGGAAGAAGTGTGTGCGTGTGCACAAGCATGAACACACGTGCAAACTAGTGTGTGTAGGTATAGATTGGTTTGTGGAGGGGAGCGTGCAAGTCGCAGTGTTAACATGATTGCAAATGACAAAATGTCAACCTGGGTTTGTTAGCAACATAATGGGGAATCAATAGACACGAGAAAGATGTCAATACTACATGCTTTATTGCATTAAGCTACCTCTCTCCTTCGCTGTACCTCTCTCTCCCCTCTTCTTTTCTCTTTCCCTCCCACTTTCTGCTCTCTGTCACAACACAAAACTCTCTTCTCTTTTGCTCTGTGGTAGTAGAATTAGATTGCAGCATATGAGCCGGCCACACAGTCCTGAATGCAGCATGCTGATGGCAGAAGGCTTCAGAAGCTAATTGTGCATCAGTTTGTCTATTTACGTATGTTACGCTCACACAAATACATTCAGCAGCATTTGACAATATTAGAAAAACCCAAAGGAGCTGCAGCATGTCTTATTAACCGATGTGATTATGTAATGAACTACTCATAAATGTCAATAATGGATGCAGAGTCATTCTTGAAATGCAAAAAGCCTTATTTATGGAAACATGAGCATGTAATCACCTTCTCTGGGAGACACTGATCTTTTAAAACATTTATTGGGAATTAAGCCTGTTTCATGCTGTTGGATTAATCCAGCCAAATCCAGTCTATATGTGTATGATGAGAACATTAGTACTGCTGTGTTGTTTGTGTACCAGCAGAGTTTTTAAGATTCCTTTTAATCCTATTATCCGTTTACCTTTTTGTTGGATTTGCACAGGTGTGCATAAGCGCCAGTAGGTCGGTGGATTTGTGTGTATACATGCACTGATGTGTGTGTTGGTTGAGACTAATGTAGTATTAATGCTGATGAGGTCCCACAGCTCATTAGCAGCTGTGAGTGGTATTGAGTTTCTCCAGGGGAAATGGGGGGCACACATATACAGTACATCTTCATCTTCATCAACCAATACCATAAACACATGCAGCACATATACACGTTCACACATAAAGTGACCTTTACAGGCAGGATTTTTAATGTACATACTCCAACAAAGATACTTTGAAGTAGACACAGCAGGATGCATTCAAAGACCTTAATGAGTCACGTTTACAGGACTTCTATTAGTTTTGAATGTGTTATTTAAACTGGCGTAAACTCCCATCTGTGTGTCCAGTAAAATACAACCCCGTATTAGTCCTGACCAGTAGCCCTAGTGGCCACTTAATCAGACCAAACCTTAATCATGAAGGGGACACATGCAGAGAGGGATGGATGAACTGTGTGTGATTGGTGTGGATGTGTGCTCGGGGCATTTAATCAACACATCAGCAGGAGTAAACACATACAAACCACCTGACTCCATCCTAGATATTGATTTATACTTCCTTCTGTGGTTCTAGTTGCCTCTCCTTATCTCTCCCTCAGTAACATACAGATGATGTGCAAGCAGGGAGCTCAAGAAAACTTGACCTCTACATGGGGGACATCCTGCCTTGAGAGTGTGTGTGGATGCTTAGTCAGTAGCAGCCCGGCTGTGATCAGGACAGGAGTAGTAGGCATCTCCACATGCTGCCAATCACCTGCAACAATCTATCAAGCAGTTAAAGCAAGCAATGGAGCTCCTGCTGATTATATTGAACACGTTATTAACTGATTTTCTGTGATTTTGTTTCCTCTTAAAACTGCTTGATTTATTCCATAATCACTGAAGTTTCAGTGGCGGGTTCTCGACATTCCTTTGCTGAGGGGGACCGAAGCTTTCTGCGATGTCTTTGGCGGAAAATGCAACATTTGTACTGTGCTCTCATTTACAGACCAACAATGTGTTTTCACTGGCTGCTGTCTTTTTTTGTTGTTGATTGCTGCAGGCAGTCACCTCTGCCATCTACCTCATGTGCCTGTACATTTAGATAATAAAAAGACTAATAAAATCCAGGGGTTTGATTTGGTGTCTCCCTTTTAGGTCCAGCAGAGCAGGCACCTAAATCAAGAGTCCTTCTCTTCTTTTCATTTAGCTGATAAGATTTATGATAATGAAGGGGTCCATTTAACCTTTAGGGTTCTGCTGCTGTCCTTCAGACTGGGAATGGATGAGAGTGCTTACCCATCGGGTTTTTGCTAGTTTAAAGCAGCGAACATGTCTACATCCACACACACACACACACACACACACACACACACACACACACACACACACACATGCAGAGTAAAGACACCAACAGCAGCTCAGCCTTTTGAGAGAGTTGAATGCTTGTTTAATCTCCCTTCTCTCCTTTTCTTCTCAGCATTTTCCCGTTTTTATCCCCCCTATCCTTCCTGCTCTCTGTCCCTCTCTCAGCAAGACTATTCTGTCCTGAAATTAATCTGTTGTACTCCACCACCTCTTCTTCCTCTCATTTCCCTTGAGCAATCTCGCTCTCTTTTTCTCCCTGCTTTTCTTCTTGAAGTGCAAAGTCACACTTTTTCTCTTTGCTGCCAAAATATGACAACACACAAGAGACAATAAACACTTTGCAGCGTAATTGTTTGAAAAGTTTGAACACATTTTTTTTATATTATTATTTGCAATCATGACAAATAAATTATATTTTTTTAATTAATGTTTAAAAAATGAATTTTTATGGATGTTATTTTTGTCTAAATGGTTTAAAAATATCTCCACCTGTATGTATTCATGATAAAAATATTTAACTGTTTTTTTTTTATATTACTGATGAGAAGAAAAGAGGGGGTTGATGGAGGGAGGGTCAACCCCCTCCCTCTTCTCTACAAGGGCTGCACCCCTCTGTCCCTTTGTCTGCTTGTAAAGGGGACAAGGGAGGAGGTGCAGAGCAGGGGGTGCCGCTGGAGTGACTAAGTGACCCCTCTCTCCCCTTTCTTTTGACGTTTCCATGTTCTGTCCATTTTGTTGCGCACATCCCTCTCCCTCCCTCCTCTTTCATCCTATTTCGTTACCCCTTTTTTCAGCCTGGTTAAGTCGCCATGGCTGTTGGCCTCACATGTCCTGCCTTCTCCCTAGTCTCCCTTCTCACATCTTTGGCAACAGCAGCCTGGTTGCCAAAGTGTCTCTAGGACACATTAAGGCCCATAAAAGCCTAGTCTGCCATCGCACTCTTTAACCACCAGTCAGAGGTAGTGTGCAAAAGTGACTTTAAATGAGTCCGTGATTACCGTGGAACATGGGGAGATGCTGAAGTGGCCAAGAGAGTGCAAGACAAGGCCACAGCGTTGGAAAGAAAGTGCAGCTCTGGTGTGTTTCTTGAATCTCCGAAGGAAAACTGAGCAGAAATTAATACTTGTTTCTCTCACAGCTAAGAGCTAAAAAGGGGCTGAGTGGAACAAGTGAAGACAAGTTTCAATCAAAATGTGCCTCTTTTCCCCAACCTCCACTTCATCACAACCTGCTCGTCCCTCCCCTCCGCATCACCCCTCCTCCTAATTGGCCACATGCTGCCATGAGTGACAAGTATAATCATCAGTCAAATTATGATGGGGGAGAAGGTGGAGGCCAAAGGAGGTGGAGGTGGAAGGGAGGAACAGCAGAAGGTAGTGAGGGCAGGGGGGGTTGAAAGGATGTGCTTTGATCAGAGGCAGAGAGGGGGTGAGTGGGCAAACAGACAGAGCTACATGGAAACCTGCTGTCCACACACCTGCTGCTTCATAGACGGGCAACATTAGCACCCTCAGACCTCAAAAGCATTGCAGACATGCTTTTCAGCAGTAATTAATTTATTGATTGGCTAAAAATAAATGGAACTGGTCTCATAAATTACTCCCTCGTAGTTAATTTCTAACAAAATAGCTACCAGAAAAAACAAACAGTTGCAACCAGGACAGAACAATGAAGTCATAAGGTGTTGTGTTAGCCAAGCCTTTGATACTAACTTGAAGCTATCAGGTCATGTTGGTGTTATATTTGGATATACTTTGTTACAGAGAGCAGATGTTGGCTTTCCAGCAAACTAACGAGGTTTAAAGTAATTAGGAGTGCTGATGAAGCACTTTGATTCTCTGGCTGTGGCGGCCCTCTCATTAGCGGCTAGCTAGCTAGTGCTGCAGCAGGCGCTCCAGTCACATCCTATTAGGCGGCTCAATGTACACTCTGAATTAAGAGCAGGAGATTAAGAGGAGATGAAAACTGTCTGCGTGTACATATCCACACAAAAACATATGCACACATGTGCAGAGACGCACATTAATTTCAAAATGTTTTAAAAGGATCTGCAAGTCCACATGTAGGCTTACTCCCTCTTATAATGAGGTTATTAAAAGATGCATTGACCCAAACATAAAGACACTAATAGAAGCTGGCTTTACATCCAAACATCACATAAACTTATGTGTGCATGAATCCTAACCGCAAACATTTTTCTACAAATGAAAAGAAAACAAATATACAAAAATAAGACCTCATTGGAAACATAGTTTTCTCCTCCTTTTTTGGATTTCTTACTATTCATCAGTGTCCTCATCATGCTTTCCTCTCTGGGCTCTCCACCTCTCTGTCTCTTGTCGTCTTTTGTGTGATGGAGTGATTATTGAGGACGTGGCTCCTGTGTTTAAACACTGCTTGATGAAGTCTGCCTTTGTCTGTCTGTGCTAACCTGTCGCAACCGGGACAGCACTTATAGCAAAATCAATACACAGAGTAGAAGAGCGAGGCCGGGCGAGGGACATAGAGAAAAGGAAGGTTGGAAAAGACGAAGGGATGGAAGGAGGAAGAGGTTGAAGGTGTATAAATGCAGGAGACAGACATGCAAGTGAGAGACGGGATAAAGCAAGGGTACATTGAAAAGGAAAAAGGTAGAGAGAGGGGTGGCAGGAAATTTAAATACTTATGCGCAGTGATGTTGAATGATGGTGTCACTCTGAGTGAGTAAAGCAGAGCATTTATATGTATATGTTTGTCTTGCCTGAGCATGGCCTTGACCCGGGGGCTGTCCGTATCCCTTGTGTTGTGCGTGCATGTGATTGTTTAAGCACAACAGAATGGGCAGCTCCTATCTTGTGTGTGACTATCAGCTGTGTTTGTGTGTGTGAGCTTCATTGGCTTCCACTCCCCAGAGTTGAAACCAGTGTGAAGAGGAGACGGGAACAACAGAGTAGGACAGGGGACGAAAAAAGGATGATATGGGGAGAAGAGGTACGGGAGGGGATGGGATGAGGGGGCAGTTGCGTGAGAGAGGCACAGCTGGGAAATGAGAAATGCAACCCCCTTCTCCATACCACCACCTTACACTCACACATCCAGCACACACATGCATGCATACACACACACATGCGCGATCCCCATCTCTTTATCCTCCCCTCAGGAAAGACGGGGTGGTGGTGGAGGAGGTGAAGGGAAGGTAAAGGAGAGGCAGGAGGGGGAAGGAAGAGATGGAGAAGGGGACAGATAGGGGCATTAAAATTCATGGTTTCTTTTTTTTATTTTCCCTGCTGAAAATCAATAGTGTTTACTATGAATGAGTGGAACAGTGGACAACAGTGGGGACAGAGAGAGAGAGAGAGAGAGAGAGAGAGAGAGAGAGAGGAGGAGGAAGGAAAAAGAAGGAGGTAAAGAGGAGGAGGGGTGACTTTATTGCGATAGGCAGAAGCACCAGAGGCCAAGGTTAAAGACCAGCAGGGGCAGAGAGACAGAAAGAGATAGTACAAAGTAAATCCAGTTGTCTTCTAAAGCAGACATACTACCTTGTAAATGCATATTTATTGTGCACTACTATAATAACATAAACTGCAGTCTCTCAAGCTGGAATATGTGCAGTAACATGAAGTGCTCCAGTGCCTTAACATATCTCTCTTTTCCATTCTGGACTCTTCCTTTCAGGAGCAGTGTGTGTGTTAATTGGAAGCTCACAAATTCCGCTGCCACGATTTCTGAAAAACACACAGGAAACCATGCAGGTGAACAAAAACACAGAAGTAAATACACCAACTTCAGCCTCGCTCACACTGCGAGATGTTCAGCAACCCTGACCCTTTTTTTTCTTGCCGCTGAAAGCCTGGAAGTTCAGGATGGCTTACCAGTGTTTTGATTAAGCACTGCCTGTGTGTCTCACACCACTCGATCAAAGAAGAACAGTGGGTCTTATCTCTCGTTTTTCTCTTTTTTTTAATTAAATCTAGATGTATCTCCAACATGTTTCATAGCAATCAAAGGATTTATAACAGCTTTGTCATTTTTTCTGGCCAAGTTTTCTCATCATATCGAAAATAGATCTTGTATTATTTTTTTTTACATATGTCATATTCTAACCATAAAGTTTGCATTTACGTGTGGTGGACTGGATTATTGTGAATATGTTTATATGTGCCAGCATGGCCGCCCTGTGCATATCTGCCCCTTGTCACTGTGCACACGCCAGTGTGTTGGTGCTTTGTTGTGCATCTGGAGATGTGCGTGTGGGTGTGAGAGAGCTGTGCAGACTGTGATATATATGCAGTGGGCTCATGCATTATGGAGAATGCAGGTGAGATCGTCTAAATGTGAACTGCTGGTATGTGGAGGGTTCAGGGCCAATCTCACTGAAGCCTTTTGTATTAGCATAGCATCTCCATTTCAAATCGGCCTGTCAAAAACCAGCAGCATGTTTTATTCAGCAACAGATATTGATCACTTATTATGCATACATAAAGTCTATATTACATGCTAAATGTAAGCTGTTGGTATGTATGTGATAGTTCTTTGCAAATGTGCTGAATGGAAATGAATGCTATGCACATAAACCCTGCAGCCACTTAAGTGATGCATAATTTATTTTAGCAGTTTTTTTTTTGCTGTTGCAGCTATTGTGTGGTGAGAAGTGGTAATCGTTTGCTATAATGTTGATTCACCATTGAAGCGAGGGCTCTGAATGACTTGTTCACTTGTTAGAGGAGAAGACTAAGGCAGTCCAAGTGCAACCATTTAGCTGATGTTCCTGAGTGGATGTTGTATTGGTAAGTTTGACAAGAAGAGGCCCTCTCAGGTGGAGGTGGCCATGTTTGTTTCTTACTGCACCTTTTTGAGCATTAAAGTAAGTAAGTGTTGTTTGGTAACTTTAATTTCTCAGTCCACTCACCAAGCTTCTAGCTTTGGTCAAAATGACCTCCAAACAGCCATCGTTTCATTACAGCAGCTTCTGTTTTTTTCATCAACATGTTTTTCCGTCTATATTTCTCCATGTTTTAAAACATAGACCCGAGGCCATCTCTGCCTCTCTATCATGTGTTGGTTTTTACCATCATGCTGCCTCGGTGCTGCACTAAATCTCCCTTCTCTAAATGACTGGAGTGGATGAGAGGTCACAGTATATGGGGGGAGGAGGACAATGTGGGCTGTAGCTGTGATTGAGCTTCGCTTGCCGCCCTTTATAAGCAGCAGAGGTGGCCCATTTACTGAATGGGACAAGAAAGTAAAGGTTGGTTTGTTTGGAAAATATCTTTTTCAGATCACATGACAAAAAAAACCCTTATGAAGTATCAGTTTAGTGTTTCATAAGCTGTCTGTCTTCTATTTCTTGAATTCTTTCAACTATATGTCCCTACACTCCTCCCCTCAGTATTCTGTTCCCTTAGCGACTGTTTCCAAGGTGCCCATTCCCAAGGGCTGGAGGAGGGGTCCAGTGATGTCATGCATGCATAACTCTACACCTGTAATTCATGGTCTGCTCTCCCTTCCTCTCTGTCATTGTCACTTATTTCTTTATTTTCTGCTTTTTGCAAAGATGTTTTTTTCCCTTGTCTGTTCTTTTTTTAGTTTCATTCCATCAGGCATGAGCTCTGAAGGTCTTTATGTTCTTTTCTCCACCAGTTTTAAAGCCCATTTTTGATATAAGAAACCCTTGTTTTGCTCCAGATTTGATTTAAAGTTGGGAGTGTTTTATGGAAGAGCAACACTTATCTTTTCACTAGCTGTTAAGAGACAGACAGTTAAGGTGCCCTCTGTCCATAGTGTGCATGACTCTCTACATCTGCTCCATGTTTAAAAGGTCATTTGTCTAACCTGACATTTTCTGCCCTTACCAAAGGTTTCCTCAATATCCTGCCTGGTTCCCTCAATCATAGTTTATGTTTTTCCATCTATTTATTTGTGTTTGTATAAACCTTTTCTGACAATATGTTGCTCTTTGGTGTCAAAAAATATCAAGACAGTAGGAGGCTGAATTCTATCATCTTGTAATGTTCAATAAAGTAAGAAATGACAGATGCGGTCCCCTGTGTGTGCATTGTGTGGGTGTACGTGTGTTTGCTGTGGGTCTGGGTTGCCTGGGCAATGAGGACAAGGATTCCTAGAAATGCAAGTTAACCTGAAGTGTTACGGGCCGGTATGGCACACACTCGATAGGGTCTGATTAGGGATTAATGCGTGTGCATGTCTGTGTTTGCACGTGTGTGTAATGTGTACTCGCAGAGCTGCATTTACAAGAAGAAGTTTAGTTTTAGACCATTGCAATGAGAACATTTTGGGAAAGTGAAGGCACTTTGGACAGCCTGTGTGTGTGTGTGTGTGTGCGCCAGCAGGATGTTTTTACTCAGCACAGGTTGTCACTCGCCTGTTTCGCCTTGTGTGCCTTTTGTTCCACCTCTACTCCACCATTTCGGTTTTTGTCTAGGACAAAAAGAGGCCCCACAGAAAGCCCCCCTACCTGAGCACTGACCTCTCTGACATTTTTCAGCGCTCCCCTTCCATTACAAACTCTGCCCCTCTTTTTTCAAATTCTTCATCTCCTCACTTTTTTTTGGCTGTAAAACATTTCTTAAATTTACTTCTTTAAAACTAGATCTTTATTCAAAATAATACTTTAAATCACCAGCTGATATCAGTTGTTTTTGTAATTGATTTTTCCAAAATGGACAGAAAAAAATAATTGCAGAAAAAAAAGAGCGTTTTAAACTATGGCACACCTGCTGCTCGCTGTATGGCTTTTTGTCAGACTTGAGGAGAAAGAAGAGAACAAGAGAAGACTGTGGGTAGCAAGACAAAACATGCTGGAAAAGTGCAGAACAGTTTGGCGGTATTCTTTCGAAGGAGTTGCTCTCATGACTCATCCAGTGCTGCAGCTCTGAAAAGTCGGTGTTGTCACATCACTGTAGGCATCACATTACTAGCTTGTTTCAGCCTGATTGGAAAACCCTACCTTGTAGTTGCTAAAAACCAAGTGCTTCACCCAAAAAAGAAGAAAAGCCAAATCTTGCAAGAAGAAAAGGGCCGTAATGTGTTTATAAGCTTGGAACAGTTTGGATATTTGCATCACATTCTCTTTTACATCCAGGGTTCAGGAAGAATCTCTGAAAACATGCATGAGATTGCAACATCTTTTGTTAACAGATATTAGGATCTCATCTTCTTTACTCTCACTATCCTGATTGCAGTCACTTTCTGTCCTTGTAGTGTTTAAAAAAATGAAACAAAGTCTGACATTTGAATGTGAAATATGTTTCTGAAGTCATGCCTTAGTGAAACACATAATAAAGCATTCCCACTCTTTACACTCTGTTCTTGTTACTGCCTCATGCACACCTGCCTCTCTTTGCCAGTAATCGCAAATTTTCCATAATGATTGAGAAAATAAAAGATTTCAATTTTTGCTTGTTTGCTTCAACCCTATATTCACAATTCCTACTCTACAGTTTATCTGGATTTGGGGTCATGTTCCAGGTATTACCTGGGCTTTGGGAAGCTCAATCAGCTGCTCCCACAAGTAAACAACTTGTACATTTGCAGGATAGCTGATGGTCAATGCTAAAATGCTAAAATGACTTATCAGATGAAATCCATTAAAAGAGAAAGCACCAAGACCAATGCAGAATAAGGTTTTCTTAAAAAAATAATCAATACAGAACAACAAAATGCTATTGGAGCTGCCGCAACAGACAGCAACTTGCATGGCACCAAAATAATCTGCTCCACAATCAGTAAAAGTTACTGTTTTTATTACTTTAGTAGGATTAAAGCACAAAAATGTTTTTCACTTTATATTAAAATATGTCTAAAAGAAAATATTTGGGTCCAACCGCTGTACATGTGGTGGAAACCTGAAAATGGTTTTACAAGCAGCTTGCATTGGTACGAGTGGGTTTTTCCTTTCTAATTAATATATTTATTCATTTAATTATTTCCTTTGGATGACTTTTTTCTGTCACAACGGGTGACAGAAGTGACACAATCAGATTAATCTGTGTCCTCATTGGCTTGGTGATGGTTACTCAGTGTGTATCTTTTTTAAGCCTCTCACCCCACCTCTCTTTGTTTAGCTGTGTTATGATGATAGGGGGCCAGCGGATGGCTTGTTGAATGAACTCTGTGGCTGTGCTGACAAATCAATGATAAAGAGTAATGACATCAACAATGTAATGCATCTCCTTGTGCTTTCATTGACTCGTCCTAACACCCCTCCTAATGTTTATGCCACCTTGGGTCTTTGGCTTCGTTTTGCACCATAAACAATGTTTCCAACTCTTTATGTTTGTCATTATATGTATCTTTTATCTCTGTCGTTTCTTTCTCTCTGTTGGTCTGTCTATTTTCTAACTCCCTCCCTCTCTGTCTCTCCCTCTCTATTGATCCAGTCATAGTTTTCTCAGTCTTCACAGTACTGGGCCGCTCTAATCAATACAGATAATTGTCTGCTCTCTCTCGATGCCAAACATAGTCTCCCTTTCTCCCCTCTCTCCCCCTTTTTTTTATCAATGAACCCCAGTCTTTCCTCACCCACCAGACCCTCTCCCCCTCCAGACAGGGATTCCCCCTCCCCTAATGACAGGAGATAACCTGCTTTCTTTACTGATTTTCTCCCACTTGCCCTTCCCCACACACATCCCTACCTCGCCCGCTGCCTCCCTTTCCTCCCTCGTTCATCGATTACCGTGAGAGTCGGGGCCCGGCCTGCCCACCCTGCAGATGTAAACACACACAGCACTCGTGTTGTGGTTTAGTTGCCCTTCAACCGCTCCACGTGTGTGGGCCCTGTGGTTAATCGCTGGAATGCTGCGGTTTTTATCTGCTTTGATTATGTTTTATATTCACCGTATGCTTTGGGGTCAATAACGATAAAAAAATCTCATCACTCAAACTTTTCATTTGTCTACTTTTTGAGCTTCATTCTACCAGACAATCTTCTGCCTTTCCTTTATATTTCCTTTCATATAATGCTGATGAATACACCACACCAACAAGAATATGAAGTTGTACACTACAAAAACTGGATTTAAAAAACAAGGAAAAAACCTACAAAAATTAGGTTAATTTTCTGTGAAATAAGATCAAATTTCTTGTTGGCAGATAATTTATCTTATTCCAAGTAACATTAACCTGTCAAGAATTCCTAAAACAAGTCAAATAAATCATTAAAAAAACCTACTAAGTAAGTATAATTATATTACATTGATTTTAAATGTTTAATCTTAGATTTTAGTTCTTGCAGTGTATAAAACAAAAGGATTATTCTTGTTGCAAAAGCTCACTCAGATTAAGATGTGAGCAGCCCTTAAAGCAAGTAGGCACCTGGAGATTCCTGTTGGCTCATTTGGAGCAATTTTATCATTGTTGACCTGCTGTTAAGGGAGGCTGCTTTTGGGGTTTGCCACTGCCACTGAAAGAAAGCTGTGTTGCATCTGCAGCTGTGTTTAGGTTGGTGATATGTGTCAGAGTAACATCATCCATAAAAATGCCAGGATTCCAGGTCTTTCAGTCAAATATTTACCTGTCATTGTTAAGGTTATCTCCCATCTGGCTGATTGGTTATTTATATTTGAAATACTTCACAAAAACTGTAGACATTAATTAAGAATTACAAGTGAAACCTCTGTGTTTATATGGCTGGAACTGTATTTTTATATCAGACCTTCATTTTCTGTAAATAATTCTTTAACATGAGTCCCTTTGATAAATAAGGAATAAAATCAGAAGAACAGAGGGATAAGCTGGATAAACATGCACAGCAAAATCAATAATGATATTATATTCTAACATGAAAAAATGAAACGTGTAACTACACAGAATTTTTTCTCATTTGATACACTTATTATTTATCGAGTGAACAGGATAAGTAAAAGAATTTTAACAAAGATATAAAGACAGTGAAGACTGGAGCGAGGCAGTGAATATCCACAGCAGTGCAGCATTCATATTCTGTCTCTACATATGAAATCCTGTGTGTTTAATAATGCATTCACCCATCCAGCCAACAAGGCAGGTTAGAGGCCTGCTGGTTATTGTACTGTGTGTCTGTGTGAGTATGTGTGGAAAGTTACACACATGTGAGTCTATCGTTCTACAAATCAAAAGCATAGTATCCAGCCCAAGTCTCTGATGTACGCTCTATCACTGAACTCAATCTGGAGCTACACTAAACCACACAGGCACTATCAATGACAATATATATTTATAGCATATGAATCCAATGTTTACACGAATATGTCATATCCATTCACATCTGCTGCAACCGATAGCTGAGGTCGTGCCATATTTCTGTTTGGTCTTTTCCACAAGACGAGTAAGTGAGATGGAGTTAGAAAAGGTAGAAACAGTTTCAGTCATGATGTAGGCTGAATGCAAAATGATCTGCTGTATTATGGGAGAAGAGATGAGAGCAAAGGCAAATCATTTGGATTTGAATTGGAGGAGCGTGTTAGTTTTTATGAGTCTGTTTGTGCTTGGGTGAGTGATCGGTGGGATTAAAATACGAATGCATGAGTTTGTTTAAGACTGGGTCAGCATATGTGCATGCGTGGGGAAAACAGGCTCAAGTTTACACGTATGTGACCAGACTAAGTAGCACTTAAGAGATAGCTGTGGGATAAAGAGGGGGAAAAAGATGGGTGGAGAGAAGGCAGGGGAGCGATATTGTCCTAGAGGAGGCTGTGGGGTTGGACGAGAGACAGCAGGGATCTTCCTTACCCCTGGGAGTTGAACCTACAACCCCTAACCTCCCTCTAGCCCTCTGGTCATGGACTTGAACTGGGTAACCCTCTGTTGGACAATCTGTTCTGGTCCCCAGCCTCGCTGCAACGCTCTGCATGCCATTAAGAGATAAATGGGCAGTGTGTGAGCACACACATGCACGCTGACACGTCCATGTGCGAGTCGAGTGTTTGGTCACTAGGCCTTTGCTTTGATTTTAAGTCTTGCCCCCCCTTTTTATTCAGTACTTGTCAAACAGATGAGGCGAAAGAGAAGTCCAGGATGTTGGGATTTGTTATTTGAGCTCTCCAGCTTTTGTCATGTTTGTGAGATTTGTGTTTTCTAACTCTGTATGAAATGTGATTTTTTTCCTCTCATTTTGCCCCCAGAAATAGGTAAATAACGAAAGGAACATGATCCATGCTTTTATTTTTTTCCCAGCATCTCAGTGGACACTGTCTCTCCTGCTGTAACGAGGACAGAAACAGGGAGGTTTATGCATGCTTGGGCCGAGTTCATTCTTCACCTGTCAACAAAATCATTCTCACCTCGGAAAAGAATGGAAATACAGTAGGGAGGATGGAGGGGGGGGGGGGGGGGCAGTTAGTGAGAAGGGAAAGGATGGAAAGATGAGGAAGAAAGAAAGAGGACAGGGGCTGATTTATTCCTCTTGGCTATTTTCTGTTCTCCTTCCCTTGTTTGTATTTGTGGACTCTTCTTATCAGATCCCAGCTCCATTCAAGGCCTCCGTCCAGGGGAGAAGCCAGACGCCTCCGTTTCTTTTTCATTCAATCTCTCTGCTTTTCTTTCACCCCCTCTCCTGCTTTCTCGGGCTCTCCCTCTCCTAACCTTTGAGACTAAGAGCTTTGAATTTGAATTTCAGAGCGATCTAGCGAGTGAGTGGAGGGGAGGAAGAGGACTGAGTTAGTGGAGGGGGATAGAGATGGGGAATGTTGGAGCTGTGGTCATTGAGAAAGGGCCAGCTCAGCGCGTCCCCCAGCCTCCCCCCTCAGAGGGGCCCCGATCGATACAAACTCGGAGCAATAAAGCTTTCCCCCTGTCATCTCTGCAGAATACAAAGCAGAATAGAGGGAGGGAGAGAGAAGGAGAGGGAGGGAGAGAAAAAGAGAGGGAGAGAGAGAGAGGTGAAAAGCTGTTCCGCTAGCCAGACCAATTTCCTTGCCCCCCTCCCTCCCCTCGTTTGCTTCACCACCACCTCCCTAACACACCATCACCACCACCTATATCACCCCTTCCTTAGCTCCTTATTTTTTTATCTACCACTCTTTCACCCCTCTTCGCACAATACATCCTCATGACTGTATCACAGAACAGCTATTTCTCCATAATAAATACAACATGAATTAAGTATACAGTAGATTCCCGATTCCCCAAGATGAGGCAGAAAAGCTGATATAAGATGGAAAAGAGGTATAGCTGGGAGTGGGATGGAGGTAAAAACAGAAAGCAAGATGGTTAGAAGAGAGGATAAAGTGCATGAGTGTGTGAGGAGAGGAAGGGAGGCTTTTGGAAAGGTGGAGGAATATTGATCAAGAGGAGTGGGGGGAGGTAGAGGAAGAGGCTAAATGTGTGGAGACGGGCGAAGAAGAGAAGAGGCACAGAAAGGTGAAGGGTCAAATAGGAATCCCTTAAATTGAGAGCCAATTACAAAAAAAGAGTCTTAGTGTGTTTTTCTGCATGCTGTGTGGATTCTTCTGTGAAAGTGCAGATGTGCATGCATTTGTGTGTATATATGTGTGTGTGTGCACACCTGTCTCCATTCTTCTAGCGGTGCAGAAGTCAGCCTGCCAATCAACTATTGTGCTCTTGTCAATTTAATAATATTTCTGAACACTGACCTCCACAGCACAACAGCCATCGCACAGTGTGTGTTCGTGCACTTCTGGATTTCTGTGTGAGCTTGAGTGTATATTTCTCTGTCTATCCTTTATCACATCAGTCTACCCCCCCCCCCCCCCACACACACACACACACGCGCTCTCTCTTTTCTTATTTTTTCCTTAGAAAAAGACGGTGTGAATCCTTCATCTCTTCCACTAATTCTGTGTTATTGTCCCTCTGTGTCTTTACACTCTTTCACTTCTGTCCTCTTGTCTTTTTCAACTTTTTTCCGCTACTCTCATGCTGGACTTCTTCCTATCCCTTCCTGTAATGCTTTTACTCCCCCCAAATTCTTTCTTGGACTCTAATGGCTCCCATCCCTTTCTTTCCACTATTTCCACTGGTACAGAACCCATCCCTCCATCACCTAAACTTAACTTCCTCCTTCTCGTTCTGTCTTCTTTGCCTTTCCCTCTCCGGGCCAGCTCTTCCTGTCTCATTGTCATTGTTGTCCCGTTTTGCTTTTTCATCATCATAGGCTCATTTTGTCAACTCCATGTCCCCCATCACTCCTCAATCTCCCTCACTCCATCCTTCCTCCCTTCCTTCCTCCCTCATCCCTCTTTCCCTCCCTCCACCCTTTTCATTCCCTGGGGAGGTCAGTAATAATGGTAGTGATGGAGTGAGAGAGGGAGGTGCGATTATTGTCTTGTCGGGAGTCAGAGGAATCGATCGGCTCAGAAATATGAGGCGCGAGAAAGAGCCGCTGTGTCAGATACAATAACCACCCGCTCCCGGGGGCTTACACACACACACACACACACAACATGCACACACATACTCGTTTTCAACACGAACATTCGCATTTATTTAGTTGGACGCAAGAGCA
>JBAMHX010000007.1:10536423-10547079 GCA_037177515.1 Pseudomugil tenellus | reverse complement strand
ACACACACACACAACATGCACACACATACTCGTTTTCAACACGAACATTCGCATTTATTTAGTTGGACGCAAGAGCAGACACTGACATGCGCGTACTTGTACCATCTTTCTTTCCCCTCTTCTTCTGTGGTGGGGGAGAGGCGTGAGGCAGCCCAATCATCTACATGCTTTGATCTGAGATAAAGCATAGAGGTAGATCTGTTCTGATCATTCTTCATGCACAGATAAAGGGCAAGGCGAGGAAAATCGCTCACACACCTTTCACTCACTTTGCTACAAACAGACATAAACACACATAAGCGCGCACGCCGCACACACGCTCGCGCTGAGACCTTTCACTGCTGTTGCCTGGCAACGTGGCCAAGTGTCCAATCCGAGCAGAGAACAGTGGCCAGTGATGTCACAGCTACTGCTGACCAGTAGGTCTGAGAGAGAAAGAGAGGCAGAGGAGGAGAAGAGAAAGTTTGAGTTGGCGAAAGGAAAGGCGGAAGGTCGCCAAAAGAGAGGGGGTGAAAAACGAAACAATGGAGGTAAAGAGCAGGGCCAGGTGATGAAGGACAAAAAAATAACTTCCTTTTGTATTTATTTCAATAAAAAGAATATGAATGATCCTTAATAACAGCATGACTGTCTGAGAGAACTATATAAAGTAGCCTCCTCGTACCAGGGATGCAGGCTGCCAGTTCCTCACTGCAAACTCTTCAGTCTTGTGCCAAAGCAAGAGGAAGATGAAGACGGGGTTAGAGGAGCGAAGATAAAGATTTGAGCCTCAACCTTGGTAGCGCCGTGGGAGAGAGCGGTGTCTGTCTAGACAAACCCGACTCCCTATGGGCTGCCAAGATGACATAGAGAAGAGGGTAACGGTGTGAAAGAAGGATGGAGGGACGGAGGGGCCAGAAGAAAAGCAGCAATTGAGAGATATTAGGACAGGAGAGGAATAGGTGTTGTGAAGGTGTAGGTGGCTGAGATGGCACTGGTCCCAAGGTAGCCAGCAGTGTGAGTGTGTTTTAGCCACTGCTGCTTCTCATACAAAACCTTAACCTCTGCAAGTCTGCACACTGTTTATAATCCTGCAGCTCCTCATGGGGCTGCAGCTGAATGCATACACACATAAACACACCTACACACACACAACAGTGGATTTTAAATCTCTCACCTTGGATAATAGAGTCTTGTGTCTGACTGTACAGAACTTGGTGGGCCCATCACTGAGCCGTGCAGCACCGTCCCCATCCTTAAAAAGAGGAATATGATGGATTATATGAATTAGAGCCAGTGTGTGCTCTAGGCCTGAGGCTGCAGTAGACAGAGGAGCCATAGAGGGATGCTGAACTGGTTTGGAGACCTCCGAATTGTCCCTGCAATGACCCATTATACACGTAGTCTCCTCCCATCTTCCTCACCCCCAGCTACTATCCTTCCTCTGATCTTTTTATCCATCTCGTTTTGTCGCTCACCTTTATTCCTGTCACCTTTACATATCCTTCATTCTCTTCCCCTTTTCTCTGCTGTTCTCCTCATCCTCTTGTTCTCTCTTAGTAACCCCTAATACCCTCCCTTTCTGCCTCACCCTCATTCTTTGACAGTGGAGTGATTGATGGCACTCCAGAGGCTTCAGCCTCCACCCATCCTCCTCCCATGACGCTTACTATCAAATTGTGTGGTTATATGTGTGTATCTGTGTGTGTCCGTTTACTTAAACGTAACTTCTAGTTAATAAAAACAATCTGCATAAATAATATTCCCTGATGAAACGATTCAAAATAACATCCATTAACTAATTTATACTTGTGTATTTATTCATTTTTTACATTTTTATAAGAAAAATAAAAATACTACGCATTAAGGCTTCAGTAGTGACGTTCTATTACCAATACGCTTATAATCTATATAGGAAAGCTTAAGCATTATGATCTCCATGGCAACCAAGCATAGACCTCCATGGGACAGGAAGGCTCTCATGGTCGAAAACTGCACAACACTGGTTCAGAATGCGCACACACACACACACACATACACACACACACAAGGGTGGTTATGCAGTTAGATTGAGGTTTAAGCAAAGGTCACGGCCAAAGCCAGGCTGCCCTCATGACCTCTGACCCAGCCCCTTCCACACACACACACACACACAGTCTGTCACTGCCCAAGAACAACCTCGGCCTTCTGATTTCCTAATTAACAGGTTCAGAAATACACCCTGTATGTTCACAGGTAAATAAATATGTCACTGATGAGCTAATGAAGGCATGTAAATCCTTCAGCCTGTTAGTCGCTGTTACAGTGACAGTTCTAGCATTAAACTTCGATACGTTTAAAGCAACGAGCAGGGAAGAATATTATTATTATTTTAAATATTTTATACCATTTTTGTTAACAAAGTTTTTTCATTGATCAACAAATCTCTATTCTATAGTGTAAAATGTATTCCCCCAGGAATTTTCCAGACGGCCCCTTTTACTGATCTTTGAGCAAGATAATGAAAATACCTGTAAAGTATTTATTTATATATTACTAAGTAATGGGGCCTTTAACCAATTTGAACATCTTTATAAACACATTTTTAAACAAGTAGAAACACTCATAATAAAAGTGTGTAACATAATAACGGAAGCATGAAATAAAACATGCATGTAGGGACATTTTAGCTGGATTTTACCCAAAAAATCCCATCAATTATCTCACTGGGTTATAAATGATTTGCAGCATCATATTCTCCTGCTGTTGGAAACGTCGTGATATTATTTCCAGAGCAAACACATCAATCCATCTTTTGTGCATTTGAAGAAAGAGGAAAAAAGTTGTTTCTGTATAAGTCAAGTTCAGCCCTGTATTCACTTCTCAGCACGTGCGTCCTGCGGTACATTGGCTTGCTGTAAATCACCACATAAAGTATTTATAAGGTTAAACTTGGGAACTCTGCTGCTGTTAGCTTTTGAATTAGTGAACTCGGAACCAGGGAGGACAGGGAGGGGTGAGCAGCGCGCCTCGACCTCTCTTCCAGAAGAATAAAGAGTGCCACCTCGTGGTGGAAGCGCGCTGCCTCTGTGGAAACATTTCTCTCCTCCATCGTGATCATTCCACAACTTTATATCTACACTCTTATCTGTTCATCTTTTAATCCACGTGGGTGACGCTGATAATGGCTCGTATATAGTTTATCAGGCGTTGTTCCACTTGCTGTGCCATATTTATCCATCACGTGTAGAGATTCACGATGTGGGTTTCTGCGGTGCATCACTGAGCGCAGCCCACGGCGTCGCGTGGTCAGTGGTACAGTGAGTGCCATGACAGAGTTTTTCCTTCCGATCGGCTTTGACTTTAAAACTTAGGCAGGAGATGTCTCACTCGTGTTGGCGCTGATCTCCCTCCCCGATAGACCACCTTCACACCCACAGATGTGCTCGCGACCCCCTCAGCCAGGCAGAAATAAGACATAAGACAGGCCCACGCGTAAAAGGAAAATGGTCGTAAAAATTTAGGGTGACTTTACAAAATAGAGTTTCTAATCATCTCCGAGTTGTGTCACATAATTACTCCGCTATTTGGTCAATATGTCAAGCTTTCTGTTTTCACCTCGAGTGTGAGAGAGTGAGTGTGTGCGTGCGTATGTGTGTGAGTGGCTGTTTCCAATCGCGCCATCACTTTCCGACGGTAGCTACTAGTCATCCCCCTCTTTTTCACCTCATCTATCAGTTCATCACTCCTCTCACCCACTCTCTCCCTCTCTCAACGTGTCCCCCTTTGTTTTTGTTGTTCTTTCTTTCTTTAAATATATTTTCTCTCTGTTCTGAGTTCCTATTCTTTTGAGAGTTACTTCCTGTTGCAGGATGTGGGGGAGGAGGTGGGGCCCTGGGGGTGTGGACTGTCATTTGTGCGTGATAGAGAAAGAGAGGGAGGATAACTCTCAACCATATGATTTAATGCACTCTTCCTTTAGAGAGCGAAGCAGGGAGGGAGAGTGAGAATTTAACTTTAGGTAGCGCACAATCTCACACAGATATGACCAAGACAGCGGCAATAGCAGCGAAGGACTTTTCCAGTATGTGGTTGCCAGGTGAGTGACTGTCTGTGCAGCTCGCTTTCATTTGGAAAGACCAATTAAGCTTTGCGTTTGGGAGAGGGGGACTGTGTATATGTGTGCGTAAAGGGGAGAGAAAGCGGTGCCTGTGCTGTTGATTAATGCCACTGGGTCTAACAAGCTCAGCTAATTAGAGAACATCAAAGGGTGAGAGGAGAGTGGAAGGATGGAGAGATGATGGATGGATGGAAGGATGGATGAGTGGACGCCTGTCACAGGCAGCGGGAAAGGTCAGACACCTCACTACCCCCTAGTTTGTGTGTGTGTGTGTGTGTGTGTGTGTGTGTGTGTGTGTGTGTGTGAGCTTCAAATGGAGGTTAATGTTAAATAAGTTTGAAGAATATACTTTAAATAAATTTGTAATATTTTTATTTTTATTATTCTGTTGTTGCAACCTACTGCAATTGTTTTTTTCTTCTTAGCTACACTTGTGTTTACCTTATGGAAGGGTCCATGCAGCCATCTTTGAATGATAATATCTTAAAATGAATTTAAAACACATTTCTGAGTATTTCAATTAAAAGGAGGGATTACTTACAATAAAAGTAAAGGTGCTTAAATATGCTAACACAATTATCCTCGGTAAAAGTGATGTGGAAAGACAGCAGAAGACTGCAAGACCCTCTTTGCAGAGTATTTGCTCATTAATAGAGGTCAGCTCAGTTTGCCAGAACTGAGACACGGTTGCAGTTGACCGGCGACGAGTCTCTGAGAAAAGCTCAGCACACTGTTATTTGACTCACCAATTACCAGAAAAACACATTTTAAATGTCAATTAGCTCATATTTCTCAGTCTTTGATGTCATGACATAATTTCTAAACAAGAAAAAATGCAAATTTCTGGAATGATGTGCATTGTTTTTATCAATGAGTTGTTCGTAGCTTTAGAATCACTGTGTTCCTCACTGTGACCTCCACAAAGTTTCTCTGACCAGAGAGAATCAGCCTGCTTACAATCCAACAAATACTGTAGCATGGTGTAAATAAAGCAAAAGGTTTAATGACTAGTTCTGCATAATTCCACCAACAAGCTACTGGAGATGAACATCTGTAACACTGGTCAGTGTTTGAAATCCTCGCAACGTTAAGTAGCTTATGGTGATTAAAGACTTTAGAAATTAGCTTGTAAGTATGGCGTTTTTAACATCTAGGCTGCATGTTGATCTTAAGACTTGGTAGTGTTGCATGTCTGCTCTTTAAAGGCTAATTTGTCAGATTTCAAAAGCATCAGTGCAAAAAAGTGAAGAAATATGTATTAAATCTGAAAACAGTTAAAAATCTCATTGAAGTTTTCAGTCCCAGAGAACGTAGTGGATTTAAATATTAATGTGATTATTATGTGCACATTGACATTCCTCTTTATTAGCAAAGAGTTACGTGTGTGTAGGTTTTTTTTAACCCCTTTTCATTTTAATTATTATTTTGAAAATCGATTTATTAATGAATATTGAAAAGAATTCCCATAGTATGACCAAAAAGGTTAACTTTGATAATCAATAATCTGCAGTTTAATTCTTTCCTCCATCCACACACATGTTTTATGGCTAAATTAGACAATTTTATTTTATGGTGATAAAAACTTTTTCTTCATCTGTGGAGTTAGAAGACAGACAACATGATGCTCAGATATTTTTAATCAGCAACACTCAGCAGTGAGCTGTTTTCATGAAATAATTGTATTTTTATTTTAATCAATCCATTTCCAAGTGGCTCTGCTTGGCTTGGCTCGGTTGTGTCCTGATTCAGGAAGTGGGGTGTTGGTGGTGGCTGGATCACGGTGGTTCAGTGGAGTTTCATCTCAGCCAAAATACCCAGAGGAGAATAACAGAAACAGTCCAAGCTGAGCAGACACACTTTTGTTCCTTCTTCCTATCTGTTGCATCATTTATTCATGACACAGGATTATGCAGCATTAGATTAGAAATGCTTAAGATTCAAAAAAGGGTTGTAGCCTGGCCCCCTTACAAGGTTCCAGATATTTACAGTACCCTAAGCACATGCTGGTGCATCTTTAAAAAGAAGTTGTATAATTAAGCTTTTTAGATATTAGAAAAAGCTCTCATCACCTCTTCTAAATGGAGGATGTGCAAAAAACAAGAAGCAACTGCTGAAAGGTGCATATTCTCATTCACATGCTTATCTCACAACAACTTGACAGTAGTAGCATGTAAAACTAGCCAGTATGACATGAAATCACTTGTGTGTGTGTGCAGCAGCGTGTTGAATAAGAGCGTCAGGTTTTAAAAGATGGAGTGAAAGAGAGAGTGAGAGAGCAGGTTAATATTAATAGCGCCATTGACAGTAAGTGTTGGGTTTAGCACTCAGCGTTCAACCCGGTACAAGGGGAAGTTGGGAGGGGAAGTGAGAAAAAAGGCACAACATCTTGATATACTGTCCCACCACTGTATTACTGACCACATTATCCACTGTGATACTGTCTGCAGGCTGTTTTCAACCATGAATCAACACAAACCTTCGCTGTGCGTCTTGCGACCGGGCAGCACGTGAGGCTGCACATTGGGAGCTGAACAGTACAGCTGTTTTATGAGCAACACCATTACTTTATATGGCAGACTTGGCTTCAGTGCTGTACACGACACACGCCACACACTGAAGATCCGAGGCGGCCGCCGTTATAGAAGTGATGTTCGCACTTGCTTACTAATGCCAAGCTTTTTTTACATATGAGGAAGATGCTATTTGGAGGCACATTCAGTGGTTTTTAGCTGAAATTGAGCAACAAGGGGCAGTTTGTTAGTTTCACTAATAGCCACATCTTACACGATTAAAGCAGGTTCAATATGTAATGTTGGAATAACCACAAACTGACCATCAGAATTTACCAGATTTCTGTTTCCATGTGCAGCGGTTGAGTTAGATTAAAAGTTTTCAGGGAAACCCTGCAGTCGTTGTGTGTGTGTTTGTGTGTTTATGAATGCATGTGTACCCTAAACAGTTTTCGGTGGAGCTTCTCAAGCTGATCATCACTTCCCCTAAACACACTGAAGTCCACTGATCTCGCACCTGTTTCACAGAAGCTGATGTGTTACTGCTGTTAAATGCGCATCGGATCAGGGAGTGGCTTTTTATCTGTGAGTTCTCTTTATGAAGACACAACCAGACTGACAGTCTGTTCATTTGAAAATGACCTTCAGGTCGCTGGTGGTCAGCGGACTGGTGGGTTGCTACTGCCCCCCAATGGTGAAAATCATGCTTGACCACATGGGTTTTTCCTAATCACAGAAAATCACAGTTTCTTTTTTTAAAAATCTATTTCTGGGTCATTTAAATAAAGAACACGGCAAATGATCTGATGGGAAACTTTGCCATAAAGTCTGTGAAACAATGGGAAGAAGCGAAATAGGAGAAAAAAGCGGGTGAAAGCGGGACAGATAAGAAGGAGGGGAGACTGACAGTTTATTATGCAGGTGGCAGATATAATTAGTTGGTCGTTGGGCAGATTTGCATGTTTTCACAAAAGGGAAGTAGCTCTACATGTGTGTGCGTGTTTGTGTGTGTGTGGATGTTAAGGGAAGACAGAGTATGAGATGGGGAAAGGGTTTCAAATAGTCACAACAAAAAAAGTTGTTTTACAGTTTGTGGTTTCAGACCAATAAAAAGGCTTTTGTAATAAGATAATACCATAAGCTGAAACCCAAACATCACAATACCACACACAAACACACACACATACACACTGTCTCTGCACAACAGAGCTACACACTCATCTAGTCTCCCTAAAGTCTCTTTAAATCATCACCATTCCTGTATTTACCAGCCTCCCTGTTGCTAAAATGCTCCTTTGTTTTTGTGCTAAACAGAATTAAAGAATTAAATTTCTCTCCTCCCTCATCATTGCTGTTGCGACGGGGACTGTCCCAATACACTATCAAGTAGAAAGTAATGTGGTCTTATAATGAATGACACACAAATATGAGACATTTTTAGTGCTGCGCTACTCCCACGAAAACACCTGGAGTTAATTTTAGAACAAGAAGGCACCTACATCTTGTGTTAACCACTGATTGGAAAGAATGAATGAATGTGGGCTTGATTCAGCTTGTAAATGATTCAACCTCATTGTTTAGCTTACAGTGTGTAGGCCCGAGCCTGTGACCTGAAAACACTCAACCCCAACCTATCTGAGATAAACAGCACGGCCATCCTTTTTCCCCTTCAGTCATCTACGTTCGGATCACCTGCTCCACTACTGCCTTTAATTCTGCCAGCGTCTGCACTTCTTGTGTGACACATGTGTATGATTGTGCCAGGCTGACTTATTTATCTTGTGTGCCTTCCTGTTGCAGATATCAGGATGTCAAAGCCAGTTGAGGTTGAGAAAGTTGGGTCTGACTCACCGTTGGAGGGCACGGGTAAGATTTGCCTCTACGAGTGGAGGGTAACAAACTCACAAACACAGTGTTTTTATGTGATGTGTAAAAACTTGTATGACTTTGGAAAGTTCAGGCATAAACTTGTACAAATGAGTTATGTTCAAGGTGTTATTTTTCACTTTTTCCTTTCCTTCCTACGCAGACTCAGAGCGGAATGGACCTGAATCAAATCACCAGGTATATGTGAGTCTAATTACATTTTTATTTGTCTTTTTTTACAATTATTTTATACCTCCATAATTACGCTGCCAAAACAACAAAAGTAGATCAACTTTGCTTCCATTAGTGACTAAAATCCCATCATTATGTTGAAATTTTAGCAGTGAAATGTGATAAATTGTGATAAATGCTTAACTTAGCAACAAACCTCACACACTTCAATGTAAGGCATAATTTTGATATTAATTTCTATTTTAATTTTATGTTTGATTCTCTCATTTTAGGCTCAGTCAATGAAAGTCAGCCCTTTCTCCCAGTCACCAAACCTGAGCAGTAGCAAGGTGAGTGCCAGTGTGTGTGACTGGGTGTTACTGAGCTGGCCTTGCATGTCTGTGCGTGGGTCTGGGCCTGTGTTTGTGCATCTTTTGTATCTTAATGTCACGCTTTGGGCTTATTGACAGTATGGCTGCCCCAGCTTTGTGTTTATCTCTATTCACTGAATGGCTCTATTGTCACGTCAAACGTTGAGGTTGGCCATGTGTTGGCTCTCCACCCAGTCCCGAATGTAAACAAGTTCCTAAAGAGTATGATGGCACTCATACCTGACAAAGCCGATTGTTAGTTGAAGATTATTCTTCTCACCAAGAGTTGAAATATTCCCTATTTTCATACTAGAGATGATATACAAATGAGTAACCTGGAAAGGGCTCCCTCGTCCAGTTCAAACATGTTTCGTCCTGGGAGAAAAGATCATCCATTTTGTTTAGATAGACTCGACACATTTATGATCAGCTTACTGGTGACGGATGACGAGAACGATCACTGTTTACACAGCCCGTTTGAATAAACAAGCCAAGATTAAGCTTTAAAAGGACATTTACATCGTCATACCGTTGTATGAGACGCTAATGGGAGACATTAACAACAGTGTCTTTATAGTTATTTTTTTACTCTTTGTCCTCAACCAGAATAAGATGGATGAGTGCCCTGAAATGTCTCCGAGCCTTCCTCCCTCCCATGGCCCGACCCCTTCCCAGACAGCCCTGCAACACACGCAGCTCATGCTAACCGGCTCCCAGCTTGCAGGGGTAAGACGGACTTAGCCGTACGCTTCGTTGTGCTTCTTCTTTGCTTGCTTCTCTCGTGCTGCTTTTTTAACCACTTTGATTCCTTCTTTGTCTCCCCCTGTTTATTTCTTTCTCTCTGCTCATTTCTTGACCCTTTTCCTCTCGTTCTTCATCAGTTAACAGCTCTATTGCCAGCACAGCAACAGCTGCTACTGCAGCAGGCTCAGGCGCAACTCCTAGCTGCTGCTGTGCAGCAGTCCAATGCAGCCCATGCAGCTCATGCAGCCCATGCAGCCGCCCAGGCCAATCAGCAAGCTCAGGCAGCTGCAGCCGTAAATCATCAAGCCCAGCAGCATCAGCAGCAGCAGCAAGCGGGACAAACAGGGCAGCAGGCTCACTCACAGTCCCAGGGACAGAGCACACAGGAACAGAGCACCCAAAGTGTCTCTGTCCCACCTCCTCCGCCCCAGCTCACCCTCTCCCAGCCAATCCAGCTCACCGCCCAGGTACTGCCAATCGAAGCCGCTTTCTGACGAGAGGCTTGATTGAGGAGTTGACGGAACCATTTGTCTCGCATGTCTGTCGTTTTATGATTCACACTTTCCACCTTGCTTCAGTGCACTCGTTTCCTTTTTGTTTTCCCCGCCACTGTACAATAACAAGGTTGTTCCTCTTGCTACAGCATCTTGTGTTCATCCAAATCTGCTCATCTGGTGGAAATATGTGCAACTCGTTTGCGTTGCTTCAGAAAGGAATGCATTTTTACTCTCGGATGTGTTTTTCTCTCTCTCCACTGAGCAGGACATTCAGCAGTTGCTGCAGCTTCAGCAGCTGGTGTTGGTGCCTGGCCACCCACTCCAATCTCCAGCCCAGTTTCTTCTCCCACAGGCCCAGCAGAGCCAGCAAGGTGGGCATGTCTTTTTCTTTTTTTAGAATAATTTCACATGTAAAAAAA
>JBAMHX010000007.1:10517506-10529320 GCA_037177515.1 Pseudomugil tenellus | reverse complement strand
TTAAGATGTTTTTGGTCATTTGGCACAGCTTAAACAGGAATTAAATTAAATGTACAAGAGTGTCTAAATAGAAATGTTTATTCTTTAAACAGGATTTCTACATCCATGAATGCTGCCAGTCCTCCTCTTTGTTTCTGGTGTGTTCTTGTGGTACAGTTGTAAGTTTAGGTTGTAATGCACCATTTTAACCACTAGATGTCACTCTATTTGAATTACTTTACCACATAAATGTTCTTGACTGTTTGGAAATAATATTAAAGATGATAAAAGTAGATTTTAAGGAGAGCATAACAGCAGCAACAACATAAAAATAAACAGATTGAATGAAATATTGTAAACAAAATATATATATATATAATTTTTGTGATCATAACTGGGACTTTCTTTTCTTTTTTCTGTTCCTCAGCACTAGCAGCCAGTGGTGGCCAGCTGCCTCTTTCCACTCTTGAGGGCAGCAGTAAGGTGATGCTGGGGGCCTCTGGGGGCCAAGGAGGGGGCCTTCCCTCTTCCCTCTTCCTCAACCACCCCACCCTCCTCCACATGGGCCAGAATCCCAGTGCGGGGTTGATCAGCGCTGCTGTAGCCAAAGTCTCCCAGACCTCACCCTTTCCCTCAGCCAGCAGCATCAGCCCCACACCCTGCTCCCCTTCTCCCTGCTCCAGCCCCGCCTCTTCCTGCTCCTCCAGCGAAATGGCACACAGCCCGCCCTCTCTGGGGGGGGGCAAGATTGAGTGACCACACTAAAGGGCCAATCGGAGAGGAGGAGGAAGGAGGAAACGAGAACCTCGCCTTTCACACCAAAGCTATCTCTTTCTCTCTCTTGTGCTCTTCTTCCGTTATTTCATTTTTTGCAATGGCTCTCTCCCTCTTTCTCTCCCAGTCTTTCGATGCCAAAAATACACAGAATGAAAGAGGAGAGACGGAGGGAAAGAAGTGAAAGAGGGGAGAAGAGGGGAAAGGGAAAGATTAAAACCAAAAATCTTTATCTATCCAAACAGATGAAAAGGACACAGCGTGGGACCTTTTTGTCTACAATGTGTGTTATCGGCACGGCAACCTCTCCACTCTTTCTGTCTAAAGGAAAACAAACCAGTGACTCTAATGAAGAGATGGCAGAGATGCATGTCGAAGTGCATAAACCAAAAATGACAAAAGATAACTTTACTATATGACAAAAGGAATGGCGGCAAGGACTAAACGATGAAGTGGACTGTGCTAACGCGTCTTTTTTATGATTATTGTTATGAAACGCTGCGGGTCTGAAGGAAAAGGAGTGAGGAGGATATGATTAAACCAAAAATTTACCTGAGGAGGCGGCGGAGGATGGATACTCGATGATTTTTAAAAAATGACAACCATACCAAAATCACAAATACCAAAACCAAAAATACGGAGAGAAAAGCTTTATTCAAAAGGACGTGTAAATACTGAAGCTATCCAGGACCAGTTGTCTACTGCTACTGCTTCATACAAAACACACACACAACACACACACATGCACATGAAAAGCCAACCCATCCAGTCATTAACTCATCCCGTCTGTGTCGGCTCATGTGTCTCTCATTGGTTGTCACACAGCATTTTGGATGGTTTTGTAAAATATTTGAACTTTTCTATCATGAGCTTGTGTATGAATGTCTGCTAGAACTGCTGTCTCTTTACAAGAGCATAGATTAGCATTCATTTCCAATATTGCTTGTTATTTTTTTTACAGAAGTCTAGTTTAATATTTAGTTTTGTCTTATTCTTTTCTAAAAAAAAAAAACAACTATTTATTAGCGTCATTATACAACTCAGTTTTATATTTATTGCTGTGCTCTACTGTACTTTTAGTTCTGGAGGCTTTTTTTTTATCACTGTCATCTTTGTCTTCATCATGCATATCTGTCATCATCATCCAGCATTTTTGTTTGCAATGTGACTCTTTGCAGAAATGCAAATGACGAAGGTGAAGATGCGCATCTCGCCAAGTCCTCACCAAGTGCCAACAGATTACAAATAGAGTTGGCACAACGCGCATTGATTTCGAGGTGTGAATGACTTCATTAAGACCTAGGCATCTGACATCTTGTGCACTTAATCAAATCGCTCTGCCCTCACTCTGAGAGATAACCCATTATCAGAGACTCCATGGCTAAATGAACATGCCCTAGAAACTTCACACACTGAAAATTATGTTTGTCCAGAGTGGCGGCAATTTGAAAGTATGAAATAGGGCTGTGATTGGGGATTTGACGAAGTAACAGTTGAGTCTGAAAGCTAAATAAGTCAATAAAGCCAAGTTTAGTCACAGATGGCTCTCATTCCTGCCTCGTCAATCAGCACACACGCCCGACACCTGCATGTCTAGACATGTTTACTAACCTTTGTCTGTTTCCATCATCACTCCATCAGTCACATTTCACCGTCATGTTCCACCTCACACTGCCATTAATTCTCAAATGGATACCAAAGCATTTGCAAGGCTGGGCTCATCTTCAAGAGCTTCAGCCAAGACATGAACACAATAAAGACACGCAGGCGGCAGCAGGTGGGGGGCTGAAAACAGGATTCCACCCCCCACCTCTGCGAGCCCCTCTTGTGGAATCCCCTCCACTTGGCATGTCCACAAACCCAACGGGGGAAGCTTTATTTAGGGGTCTTATCCTTTACTCTGAACCCCCACAAAGAAGGGTATGCTGGGACATGTTGTAGTGAGGGGAACAGGCGTCACACTTTTTTTGTAAGAGGATACCAAAAATAAACCCTAACCAAAAAAAAAAAAAAACACAACCCAAGGAATGACAGAAGCAAACCAAAAAGAACCCAAACCAAATGTTGCTGGAGGGAGCAGGGGAGGACGGGTTCTGAGAGAGGTGAAGCCGCTGGATCTGCCTGTCTGGCTTGTTAGCTTTAGGGCTGCAGCTCCGGCCCGTTCTGAAACTGTAGCGCGGATGGAGGGATCACTAGACTGGCAGATACGACTGGAAAGCAGAAGAGACACAGACGTTTCCTTCCCTCCTCTGCCTCCCTCTCTCCAGCTCAGCTGTCTGGTCCTGGATGGAGCAAAACGCAAATGACCTCACTGAACTGAAATCTTCTTTAAGAAAAAAAAAGAAAATCAGTTTTTATTTTTCAGTTGGTTGGTTTTGATTGTTTTATCTCTGCTGTGTCTCTTGATGCCGTTTTATGTACTGTACTTTAGTGCTTACTACTTATTTGGAATAACGTACTCGCTTACTTACTACAAGAACTCCTTATTTTTTTTGTAGTCGTGCTAGAGATTTTTATCAGGTGGTTGGAAAAAAAATACTGTGAAAATTTAGCTTCCAGATTTTTATTAGATAAAGAAACAGACTGTCTTGGCATAAAAAAAATAAACCCAAAAAGCCAAAAACAAAGAAAGGAATAGCAGACCTTGAGGTTACTCAAACCAAATACAAAACCAAAAGAGCAGAGAGGAACGGAGCTGCTCTCTGTGCACGAGGGCAGAGAAATGGGTCAAATTATCTGAGAAGTGACTGTGCCTATGTGCGCTATGAAGGTAGTTAAACGCTAAAAGAGCCCAAAGACAGCAGAGCTGACTACACTTAAAGACACAAAATAATACGCACAGCCACGGCCTCAGATAGCTGACAGCTTGGAAATTGGACATCAACGTATCCAAAGAATGTTTGGTTTGACCCACAGCAGACACACGGTGGACAGGCGAGAATCATTTCACGAAACCGAGCTTTAGATGTGGGGTTTGCACCTTAAAGGTGAAACCTTTCCTCCACATTGACTCTTAGACGGAATGTATCTGTTAGTGCTTCTATAGATTTTGTAGAAAAAAGATCTATGTTCTACTGCTTACTTATCGCTAATGTATTGAAATGAAAAAAAATACAAAAAGATTTTGAGAAAAAAAAGATCCTAAAAACATTGATGATAATAACTTGATTTTAGACCAAAAATTTTAACTATCTCTCTTTCGATTTGTTATTTTTCCTTATCAATCATGATTTAGACTTTTGATTGTACTATTTATTCAGGGTAGATTTGCTTTTTTGTTTTGTTTTGTTTTGTTTTATTTCTTTTTTCGGCTTTTTATCAGTTTTTTTCTTGCTATTTATTTGTTGATTTATTTCTAGAGGCGCTTTTTTCATATACTTGGATGTATTTGTGATGAGGTTTTGTTCCCCTGCTGAGGTTCTTTCTTTCAACCAAATATTACTAGAACTGCAACCACAAGTCCTAGTTTAGGGAATACATATGACTGAACAGTAGTCATGTAGATATTCTCTTCCTCACTGAGGTGACTTTCCTCTTCGAGGATGAGGAAGCTCACAGAGTGGCAGCACTGTGCAGACAGACAGCTCATAATTTTATGGGAAAATTGTAATTTAGCCGTTTTCTGAATAAATACTTTTTTCTCTGTGTTATTAAACGCAGGTGGAATTTGGTTTCAGATGAGAACATGTGAAGCATGAGGTGTTCTTTAAAGCACAGTGCTGCGTCTGGTCTCTGTATTTTCTCCAAAGGGAGAACACACTGAAAGCTTTACAGCTACACAACCAAAAAAACACACAAAAGAAGATCAAATGGGGCAAATGGGGAAAGTGTTTTTATATGACTGCGACAAGCAAAAGCAAAAGAAGTTATTTTGGATTCCCTTGCTGTAAATTGCCCTCTATCTTCTCGGTTTGTCTCTTTGCGTTTCCTTGTCTCCCTGTGTTTCCACTTTTCTTGTATGTTAGTTTTAAATGATTTCTTAATCTACTGTAGGATGTAAAAGAGAGATAGTTCATCATATACCTCATATTCTTTGATGATAAACCAAATAGATGAATGCTTTAAAATGTGGGGTTGAAGTGGGGATCAGGGTACCAGGATGGTATGTGTGGACAGGCAGGTTGGGAGTTAGTGGAAGTAAGCTTTGGGATTTTTCTTGGAAGTAATATGAATGAAGCAGTTTTACTCCAATCACTAGTTTATGCTCCTGTTTGCACACACATACCTTATCCCCCTGAAAAATACCCCACTGTCTGTGTTGAGCTTTGAACACAGCCCTCTCCTCACATGCGACCCTCACTGCTTCCTCCTTGTTAAGCATGGGCCACTGGCTTCTGGCTGCTTCCTGGCACAGATCTAAGATCAAATCTGGATCTGTTTCAAGCTTAAAAAAGCTTCTAGGTTCGTGTCTTAGAGCAGCTTCTTCACCAAAGCCGTTCTCTCGCCTTTAAGTCCTTCTTCCCTGACAAGAGGGGCTTGTTGACCAGCTGATGTCTATAGGAAGCTGAACAGGGCAGGTGACCGGGGAGCGGCTGATGCCAAGGTTGCTAGGTGACATGTACAGACAGCTTTACACGTGTGTTGAGAACAGAGGAGTCGGAGGGGAGAGATCTGCATGTAACCAAAACAACTGGAGAGTCCTTTGTCATGTCTTTTTGTCTCTCGTGTCGAGCAGAAATGGAGTGTGAGCATCATGCAGTGGAGATCAGGGTTTGAAGGAGCGGATGGAAAGTGCAAGCCTCTGTGGAGGGCATTCCCACTAAGTGAATGATACCAAAGTCAATGCCCTTGCATGGCATCAAGCACAATGTGCTCCCCCAAAACCCTGATATTCACTGAGTGTTTACTCAAAACATTACATTTCTCTCTACACAATTACTCACAAACAAGCTCTTAATTCTTTGGGTTTATTTAATTTCTTGTTGAAACGTAAAGGCTGGAGACAGCATAAGCTAAACTAACCAACACCTAGCTTAACACAAAACTGATGCATAAGTGAACTCAAACCTTTCCTCAGTCAGTGGAGATGAGGAGATTCTGTACCTCCAGGCATGAAACTGTCGAAATATGAATATTTAGACAAAAGAGAGACAAAGCGAGCTGCACAAAGAGAAACTCAACAACGCTGCTGTATCTCCCTCCACCCACTGTCATCCACACGTACACGCTCTTCCTCTCTTACATCTCTTCTTTCTCTCTTTTCTACAATACAGCTTTAGTCCAAAGGTTCTCCAGCAACACAGCAAAGCAAGTCAGATGTTAAAGAATAAAACCAAAGAACTTTAACTTGATCCTCTCTTTAACACAAAGCCTCCACCGCATCCCTTTCTCTCTTTACCTTAACCCTATCCTGTCTGCCCTTCCTCGTCACCTAGCGAGCCGGTCTTTGAAGCATTAACTTCAGCTATCCAAAGGGAAATAATAATAATAATGATAATTAAAATGATGATGAAATGTATATTTTTAAGTATTTGTCATTGGAAAAAATAATCTTAAGCTTCTCATAAATATGATCATGATGATGACAACGATGATGATGATGATGATAATGAAGTTTCTCTTGGTATCTTTGTAGCTGTTCAGATCCTTTGAGTTTGTGTCTTTTCTGCTCGTGCTGCCAGAGTACCGCTTAACTCCCATCACTCCCTCACCTTCTTTTTTCCCCCCATTTGCTTCACCATAATGTTTGACCCCTGACATCTGCCTGTCTGACTTTTACACTTGGATGTTTGTCTGCGCTTGTGTGTTTGTGTTTGAAAGAACGAGCTGTGAACCGTTTATGAGGGGAAGTTTGAGATTTCCCTGGAAGCAGTTTGCAGTTGTTTGCCTTTTAAGTCGGGACGCTTCAGTCTGTTCCACCTGTGAGCATCTGTGCTTGTGTGTGTGTGTGTGTGAGAGAGAGAGAGAGAGAGAGTGGGTGGGGTATTTGTAGTTTGAGGACAGAACGACGTTCCTCTGACAACAACGCTGCCTGACATAAAACCCATGATGTCTGCTTTAGCATAATGTTTGACAACTTCCTTGTATATGTAGCTTTAATTCCCCCTGTCACCACTGTCAGAGTGTTTCCTTATTTATGTGTGAGTGAACAGGTATGACTGTGTTAACGTCTCTTCTCTCATTGTGTCATCCATCCTGTGAACCCCCTGTCATCCTTCTCCTATCTGTCTGCACCCTTTTTCTCCCCTCTGTGGTAACAACTTAGCCTTTTAGTGTATTTATCTTGAAAACCAAAAAAAGAAGAAAAATAATCTGCTTGTTCATTGTACAGTGTTGTTCATTTTAAGTCATTTTTGTAACTGAAAGTGTTTCATTCATCCAAATAAAACAGGAGACAAAAACTGTACAGACGATTCCCGCTGCCTCTTGTCTTTTCTGTCATCTGCAAACCAAACCAGGCTGCTTAAACCAGTCCCATGAGGGCAGCAGCCCTGCAGGTTATCCATGTCTCCGTGCTCCAACACACCTGACTCAAATGATGAGTGATTCTGCATATCTTCATAGACTGTTGGATCTTTTTTAATTTGAGTCAGGTGCGTTGGAGCGGGGCGAACCTGCAGGAAAAAATAAGCAGCCCTGGTTTTTAAAAACATCATCTCTAAAACAGGAAATGCGGCTCATCTTGTTGTACCCCATTTTAACCAGAAGACGGCGCCATTTGTTCTAATATCTTTGCTACTCAAGGAAGGGAAAACTACATCATCAGCTTCGTGACTGAGTTGAAACCATCATAAATGTAATTTAAATTTCAATACAACCCATATTATTATTATTTATGTTATTTTCTATTGTGATTTTAATTTCTTCTTAAATGTTTTTTTCCAGAAAAAACTCATGATGGGATTATGAACTGAGTAGGTTCCCGTACTTAAAACTTCTGTCACTGAATGGTGAATATAGGTATAAACTTAAAGATATAATCTTCTTTTATTTAACATTTTAAAGCTATAAGCTGATGTTTGTTTTGTTTTTTTTATTTTCCAGTTTCAGAATAGCAACTACAGATTATAAAAGTAATAGTAAAGATTACTAAACATGTCTAAGACTATTAGAAAAGATGACTAAATGAAGAATACAGATGTTTGCTTCCAGAATTTGCAAATGTGATAAAAAAAAAGTTCCCTTCTCCAACTTACTAAAACTAAAGACAATATAAATTCCTATGTTTAATCTTTTTTTTTTGTTTGTTTGTTTTTTTATTTTCTTTAAGCTTCATGATTGTGTCCATCTACAAAGACGTTTTTTTGCAACAGCACTATGATGTGTTGATGATGTAGAACAGGAGTCGTGGCCAACTCTGGTCCAGAGCTGCTGTCCTGCATGTTATGGGACTTTCCCTGCTGCAACACAGCACAGAGAAAATCCTGGCCACACCTGGTGTAGATGCTCATCACCTCTCCATAGATGGGTTATACAAAGCTTTTCATCACCAAGTCATCATTTTAACAAGCTCACTGGCATCCAAGGTTTCTTTTTCTATTGTAAATTGGCCAAAAGAAACACATGGCCGATGATGCTTAAAATGTTTCATCTGTAACTTTTTCAACCTTTGCTTTTGCATCATTAGAAAGTTAGAAAGAGAAAAAATCTGCCTTTTTTCGACTGAGTTGTTTTTCTTATTTATTTATTGTTAATTTCAACTCATAAAATGATGACTGAGCTGCGTTTTCTGATGAATTAAACATCTTCACACCAGTCAGATAAAACAAATCTTTATTTCCTGCTTGTCCTGCTACGTTTGAATAGTTATCCTGTCAAAACCAGCAGATTTACTGATGATGGAAAGAAAATACACCAGGTATTTGCCCCTCTGGTGGAGTTCAATATTTATTTCTACTAATATTTGACATTTGTTTTTATGCACATAGTTGTTCATTTCATCTAAAGTGAATGAGAAAGGAGAACATTTGACTTTTAAACCTTCATGTACCAGATTTGGGAGTAAATATCTTATTTTACACATTAAGATATGTTCAAATCCGTGAACACATAATTGGGAAGCTGGCATCATCATCTGATCAAGTAATTGATCAAGTGTTGCACAAAACAGCCCCTTGGGTAACAAATTTAATTAAAAAGAAATAAAAACAGTCTATTCTAAGTCCTTTGAAGCTGAGAGCTGCTGTATCTCATACTGTGTCCACACACTGCGGAGGCAAGTTCTCCGCCATCACTTGCAGGTGGCGAGAAGTAACAAAGTCACTTCATGTTCATTTAAATTCCCTCAGCTGAGTCAGGGGAACATCTGTTCATCCATAATCAGCCCCCTTACATTTTCCTTCCCATCATCCTCCATCCTTATCCAGAAAGGCTTGTGTTTGTCCCATCATCTGACTGTTGTTGTCTCTTCCTCCTCCTCTTCCTCCTCCTCCAGCTCATCGCTCTGCCTCTCCTTCAGTCTGTCTCCTGCTCCCTCTTGCTGTGTGGCACAGTAGGTGGATGATTAGGTAGGATGCTGGAGTGTGTAAGTGTGACAGCTTTTAGACACCCACCTCCGAGTTGAGTCACGGACGGCGGTGGAGAACATGTGATCCTATCACCAGGGTGACTTGGGTAGATCTGTGTTGCTGTGTTGTCGCAGTGTTTTGTAATATTTGTTCTTTTTTCAAAATGTCGACATCTTGGAGAAATGTGAAGATCATATTGATATTTCTCGAGTGAAAACATGACTTTTTTTCCCTTTGCTCATCGCAGCTGTGCATTTCTGAATGAAGAATAACACTTTTTGCTCTGATAACTTCAGCTACAACCTTACAAAATTATTACAGAGTTGTATATGTTGCTGTAATAAATATAAAAGAATCCATGAATGACTGCAAGACACAGGAGAGGTTTTATGTCACTCTTCATTTAACTATCAATTCTCAAGTACATTTATTAAGGCAAGATTAAAAACCATGTTAATTGACTTATGGGCGTTACGAAATGCCCCCTTTGAGTAGATCTAGATGCTTGTTTGTCTCTATGACTTGGCCCTGTGATGAACCCTGTCTAACACCTTGTAGTTGCTAGGAAAGGCTCTCCTTCTCATGACCTTGCAATGGAATAAATGTGTATAGAAAACGGATGAATGAATGGAAGTGAAAGACATGTTTTAATCAATTAAACACTTCTTTAAATGTACTTGTTTCATGTGTTACTTTCTTTCAAAGTTAGGAAAGCTAAAGACCTTTTCTTAGATCAAAGGTTGTTGCTATGTAACGGCACTGAATCCATTTTTATATACTGTAGTTATCAAATAAGACCGTTATAGTTCAGTAGTAATGCTTCATAGCGCTCTGCAGGTGAAGTCTCCATAGCTGTGAAACCAGACTGTGGCTTGATTAAACCAGAGCAGCATACACGGTTACCAGTTGTCATCTAACACTAAATCTACTGGGCTTGGAAAGACCCCAGTAAAGGTGGAACTGGCTACCAAAACAGGGTGCACTGTGTTTGTGGTACCAGTGACAGAATACCAGCTGTCGGTTTAACCAGGAATGCTGCCAGACTGTGCGGTGGGTTTGTTTATGGGACCAGTGAGAGTGCAGAACATAATGGAAATGAGAAGAAATTACCTTCTCCTTTTTACAGACTGGATGTTTGGTTCAGGTTAGGCTAAGCAGCTAAAGGATGCCAGCCAGTGTCCTTGCAGAGATAGTCCAAATGAACGTGTGAGTGTGTATCAATGGTGCCAGTGAAAAACAGTGCCAGCCTTGAAGTGCCACTAACTAGATCTGGTTTTCTCCATAAGCAACCACATGTGCATGTTTGGTGTGTCGGTGACAGCGTTGTGTGCTAGTTTCACTGCTTTTAACTTTCTCTTTCCTTCCACCAAGGAAAAATATTTTCTCTATTTTACTCAAACTGCTGCAAAAATGTAAAAGTGCGTCTATATTTAAGCCATATATCCTTATTTAGATTTTATTTTCCTGGCAAGCAGATCTTTTTTTCATTCTCAGACACAGTTAAGAGCACTGAGTCGTCATTGTTCGTGGAAAATAAGGAGAACACACTGACGAGACACCACACACCACTTGGAAATAAGTGTTATACTAAATACGATGTAACAAGACTTTTATCAATGCAGAACTTAGCAGTTATTGCATTAGCATGTGTGGCATCTCTCCCTGTCAAAAAGTATGTTGTCATACTGACAGAAGAGCCTTATTGGATTATTAACTAATTCAAACAAACCCATAAATGCAAATTCCACTATATTCATTTCTAATTTAAACCAAAATTCATAAAAGTGAGCGGACACTATTACTTAGCAACATATTTATACTGAGAAACCAAATTAGTTGAAATGGCCGGATGTTTAACCAGCAATCATTTGTTTTATTAAACCAAGCAGTGTGTGTCAGTAGCAATGTATGTAGAGCATGAATTAGAAAAACTAATGTTGAAAACAACGAGTTTGTCTTTTATAAGACTCGGTGTGTGTTTGTTTACAGACATCATGTCCTCTCATCGTGCAGCAACATGTGGTGTGAACTTTGGTCAGCATATCGTCACATAAGCTGCATTTCCAAGCAGATAAACTAAAATAGGAGTGCAAAATGTACTCATGGAATCATTTTTCACACTTTATCACAGACCGTCATGACCGTCATATGTGATGCTATCTGGTTGTCAAAGCGAGAAACATTTTTTTTTTTCTTGGTTTTTTTTCTTTGCATCACTGTCTGCAGAAAAATAGTTTTGCCAAACTGCAATAGTGTCTCCATATTTCTACATATATTTTTATGATGCCTCGAAGCATTGCAGACATGTTACAACATGAGTGCTAATGTAAACTCAAGCTAAATGTTATGTGTAAATAAATAATTAAAAAAACATATTTATGTATCTGTGCTGGATTTCTAAAACTTTTCAACTTTAGTAGATAACACGTAAGCACATTTTTTTACTTTAAAAAGAGAAAAATTTAATAAAATATTGTCAAATTTGATAACTGTGTGATTCATTAGGGCTGCATGGTGGCGAGGTGGTTAGCGCTGTACCTCACAGCAAGCAGGTTGCCAGTTCGATCCCCGGCTCGGGCGGTGGCCTATCTGTGTGGAGTTTGCATGTTCTCCC
>JBAMHX010000007.1:10489436-10514602 GCA_037177515.1 Pseudomugil tenellus | reverse complement strand
TATATATATAATCAAATATGTACTTGACCTTGTCTTGTCAGCTTCATTGTTGCCAAGCTACTTTAAGATGTGCTTGATTTAATACCCGAAGAAACTCAGCAAGTTCAATCTGTTGCAATATAATTTTACTCTGTGATCAATGCAGCTGTACGTGGTCCCTGTTCAATAAACTAAATAAACAAACAAGCAACGATAAAAGAGCAAGTGTCTAAAGCCAGTGTTGCTCCCCAAAATTTCTTTATTCATTCTGATGCCGTTAGATCTGTTTTCATTCTGGGCTTCCTTTCAATTCAATAAAGTGTTTACAATTTATTCTCCGGGATAAATCTGGAACAATGGCGTAATCAGCATCGTATGAATGTGACACAGTGAGACAGAGGATATGTTGTATGACTCTGCTCATCTTATCTCTCCTGTCATTCCGTCTGCTTTCACACTCTCAAGAAATTGCCAAAAGCCTGAATGAAAGCAGGATGCCGACACTCCACGGAAATTAACAACGGAGTGCTTTGGGAGAGATAAGGACGTAACAGCTATTTAGTGCCTCCTGTGTTCCTTCATCACATCACTTTTATGAATGTCAAAACACACACAAGCTTCCAAATAGTGCACGCAATGGGGAAGCCATCCACCTCCCTGAATGACACATCACCCAGAGCTCCAGCTGCCCTGAGAAAACCAACATAAATCTCTTACTTCATTTCACTGCAGCGCTCTGCAGCTCCACCAGTTATTATCTTAATTTCTACCCTCATTTAAAGCTGCTAAAGAACATTCAGCTGAATCTGAAGATATAATGAGCTTTATAGGTTTCCCAGTTTTAACGGGAAGAGTGAAAAAGCCTCCCAAAAAGTGAGTGCTCCTTCATTTCTAAACATATTTTTGCCAAACCTCTCAACAGTAACAGTTATTTAAACACTGTAGAAGTGTGTCAACAGGTATGTTGGAAAATACTGTGTATAAGTGATTTACTGAGACACAAACAGAAGTGCAAATGAATACATGAGACAACTAAAATGCAAAGGATTGGTCTTGTATTTTGAGGTGGAAGTTGGTTCTTTGATGTTCCGATAAATCTGATAGTAAAAATTTCCTCCCAGATGCGCAACAAGCATCTTCTGGGTCTGGCCCATTTTTATTCAAAGGTTTTATCACATTCACCTTTCAGCTATTGGTAGAAGATAAGCGCAAACGTAGAAGCTGTCTGAGTCCAACAAAGTCAATGAATACTGCCACACATGAGCACTTGATACACTTAAGGCACACCAGACAGCGATGATGTCAGAAGCATAAAGACCATGAGGTTGATATTCCCAGCAATAGATGCAATGTGCAAAAAGTTACGAAATTACAAAAATAACTTGTCAAATGTTAGTCTTCCTCAAAACTGACCTTCAAATGTATCTTTCCTCTTATAGAAGTCGACTTTTCCAGTGTCTTTAAAACTCACTGAATGAGAGATGAAAACATTTCTTTGGTATGTGAAAGAAATGTTTTGCGGCTTATCATCTTATCCAAAAAAGTGTTGTGGTACTCTTGTCTACACTCTTGATTCAGCTGCATTGCACAAACTCTGCACACACACAGCACAGTTCCCAACACAGAGTCGGCTGCAAATAATCACTTGAGGGCTTGAATGATGTAAAACTTAAGTCGTCACAAATGCACACACAGGTCAGAAAAGATGAATCAGTGCCACTGTATAGCTGCAGCTCCCACACTGTGAATGAGCCCACTGCACGGCACCTCCACAAAAGGACCTACAGAGCAGCAACGCACAAACAATCACTCACGCAGGCACGCACAAATGGGGAGAAATCGGACAAAGCAAAGGATGGTGATTATGACACATAGCTATGCCACCCACAATGGTGCCTGTGCGAGGGCAGAGCACATCAAACTGAGCAAGTGTAACACATGCTCTGTGTCAGTCTTCCTCCCCTGCACTGGCATGTCATGCATGACACATAGCTGAACCACCTACAGACCTGCTGTCTCCATGCCCAGCTGATGATGAGGGTGGGGGCACATAGGGTACCAGCCAAGGAGACAGATTTTTCAGCATTGTCCTCTGAATGAAAGAAGGGATAGTGTGAGTGTTAATAAGCTCCAAAACAACTTCATATGTGTCATGAGGACAGTGTAAAGATTCATTTCTTGTTTTGGACGTGGTGGTTTAAAATATCCCCCAAATGTCGCTTGGAATGGAGCACATGAATGTACAGCCGAACGTCGTCCGCTGCCGCCTCCCACTCTTCCCAAAGCATGTTGGAAACGGACCTCTGGGTGGTACTGGCTGCAGGGGCATCTACCTGCTGCTTAGGGCTAGTCTCTGAATGTAATGTGTGTGTGTGTGTATCATTGTGTGAGTGGGAGGGAGATGATTTTCATGGCCAGATACTTCCAGGTGATCTAATCTGAGTGACCCTGACTCAGCCCAGTATGAGGATGACAAATTGAGGCTGTGAGAAGGGGGTGAAGCAGAAGCTGTTACTGGATCTGACCCAGACCTCCTCCACAAATACAGTACATGCATAATTCACACACACATATGCACACGCATGAGACAGGGAGTGATCCAGTAACCCGATCTAATTCTGGACTTACCATGACACATAAGGATAAATGAGACGAGGCAAGAGGAATATGTGTCATGCAAGGAGGTGAACTTTGATGTAGTTACGAAATATTTTGTTCAAGAAATGCATGTTCTGCTCAGACTTTTAATACTCGTTTCAGTTTTGTCTCATTTTCTGGCAGTGAAACGGAAGTTTTATGAGCAACTTTGAGACAGAAGTATTTATTTAAAGAAATCCTAGACTTTTTTGTGAAACTCCACCACCAGTTCATTTTAAAATAAGCCATTCACACCACCAGTTAGTTTAAATACCTTCTAGCTACTATCGTCTTACTCATTTCTGGTAATTTGTGTAAAAGTGACAAAAGTAACTATACTAAAAATGTATCCAAACATTCATTATATCTGATCTTTAAGCTGTTGTGAAGCCATTTTCATTAATAAATTCATCAGAGCGCCTGAACTGGTATCTGGAGTTGGGAGTTATTGCAAAATAAAAACAGAAAACTCAACTTTTTGTCTGCAGAAGAGCAAAGAAGACAAACAAACATCAGCAGGCTGTAAAATCTATTTCATCACATCTAAAATATTGGCAATGCATGCATGCAAGCTGAAAAGCATGAAGGACCAAATGTCAGCACTCATGTTTACCTGCTCTATTTATTCTTTAGCTGCAGCTTTTTCTAGAGAACTGTCATCTCGTCAGGCTGGTTTGCTGAAGACTTTGCAGACCCTTTAGGTAATGTGTTGCATATATAAAAGCCTGCAATATGTGTGAAAACACTACATTGTTCTCACACTTTCTACGTGATATGTAAGATTTTAGTTGACAGCTTTATATTTGAACAAATTGGTAAATACAGAGGAAAAAACTGCTTTTTTGAGCAGCACCATACAGATTAAACTAATTTAATTAAGAAGTGTATAAATGTATCACTACTCTCCTTTCAGCTCTGATTACTTGTAAATGTGTGGTTCTTTATCCTCTGAATACTGAAAAGTTTACAATACTCTCACAATCCTGAGTCATGTTCATTCATATCCAGTTTAATTCATTTATTTGTACTATTTTGTTTTGTTTTCAGAGAATTTGGAAAGAATACTTTAGTTTGTGTTAATAATTGAACTGGTATAGTCTGACACAAGGTGACTTGAATCAGTCTGACTTAATCATGACACATATTTCATCTTTGTCTTGTCCTTCTCCTGTATGATAAAGATGCCCCCTCCAAAATAAACCATGGCAAACAAATGTCCACTAACAAGTGCTTAATTGTTGCATTGCGCTCGTAGAAATAAAAAAGAACTGAACGACAAAAAGAAAAAAAAAGAGGAAGAAGACTTTAGTGTATGCTGAGGTGCTAAAGGTGACTGCATTGAGTGGGAACAGATAATGGTAAGGCAGATGCAGTGGTGACACAAAGATAAGGGAAAATAGGGGATGTGTGGAGACGGATAGATTGCACTTTGCTCACTGAGGGTTGCAAAGCAGTAAAGAGAGGAAGAGGAAGCTCTGTACTGTGCCAATCGGAAGAGTTTGTTCCTCAGTGAGATACAGGAGACGGTGTCAACACACACGCTGTGCTCAATATAGCTACTGTCACACAGCGAGGCATACCTCTGTCTCCTTTCCAGCCTGACACCTGCAGCTACCTTAACACCGCTACAGCCGCATTTACATTCTTGTCTCCCCCCTCATATATGAACAAGTTGCATTCTTCCTCCCATTTCCCCCTGTCCTCCCTCTGCCACCACGTCCATCAATGTCATGTCCTCAGAGCTAAATTAACTGATCTCCTTTCTTATGTTCTTCCTCCCCTTCCCTCTCCTCTCCCTCATCATACTGTATATATTACCGACTTGACATCATGCCAGACATGGGTTTAATATAACACTTTCTCTGTGCCTCCCACCCACTCCCACATTACCCTCTCTTTCCAACTCCCACCACCCCGCTTTCATATGGGCACTGGCCGCTTGCTTTTTCCATACTTTACCCACCGCAAAAGGAGCTTTTTGTTCTTGAATAGCTCCCTCATTGCCATGGTAATCCAGCAGAAAGAGTGTGTGGTTTCTCTGTCTAGGGCCTCTCAGATGAAAATAGTAAGTCACGATGGTTTTCTTTTAGTGGCCCTGAATCTAAGAAATCAGTTCATACAATTCTGGAGCTGAAAAACATTCAGACATGTGATTAGAGTTTTAAAATATTCTAGCTTGTCCACATAAAAAAAAAAAATCAGCTAATTGTCATCTTCTTCATTTTGTGGGAGCACCTCTTGCTCCAGTGTCAGCCCTCCTGTGGATCCCCCTCTTCCTCTGTCTCCCTTGTCCTCCAACGTCACGCTCCCCCCTTCCTTCCCTACTGCATCACCTCACCACTCGCTGTGGTAATCCCATTACTCATGTGTGAATACCAGCTGGGGGAGAGGGGGAAAGAGGGAGGGAGCATGTGCACAGTGGATAACTGTGTGGAGGCCTCGCATCTCAGCCAGACCGTTGGATCCCGGGCATTTTTTTTCAAGCACTAGTCCAGTGAGAAGAAGAAATAGATTTTCTTGACATTGTAGACTGTGTCCATTTTAAATTGTTTTAATTGATCTATTTAGATTTTTATCCAATTTTGAAGCTTTTAAAATAGCAATACAGAATACAGCAAATTAAGAAATAACATAACGTAAAATGTTCTGAAAATGTTCCAAATGTTCATAAAATGACTAATGGTGGTCATGAAGAAATGTGTCGATGATCCCTTTAAGTTTCACAGCTGATTGCAAATCAGTTTCAGATCCTTAGACACCTATGGATTTGTGTGTATGACAGATGCACAGAGTCAACCGAGAGACCTGATTTTGCCTCCTTTTTCAAAATATTTAGTTTCAAATGCCACTCAAGCTCAAACGTAGGCAGCAAAACTACTTAGTTTAAGAAAAAACATCATGACTTAAATAAAGAGGCACAACTGAGCTTTAACTGATTTGGATACTTTTTGTTCTCTTAGGGTTGAGATATACTGTGTAAAGCAACGTTCTCCCACCTCTGTGTATGTACTTCAGGCGGCAATCTCTGGCTGCCGATGGTGACGCTAATGCGGAAGTCGGATTAATTGCAGTTCACCCCTCACCGCTAGATGACTGGCTGCAATAGAGAGCAATGCCCATAGACTCCCATGTTAAAATGTCTGATTTCACAGCTGAAACAACACATTTGACGAGTGGCTCCAAAAACTTTTTTCAGTTTAATAGGTCCAATTTTCCGTCATGTAAACTCTGGGGGGTGAACTTTTTTCTAACGCTTCGGTTTCAATGTTATTTTAATCTTAAATTTACAGGCGTGTCCTTTTGATTGATGTGTGTTAGAGCTCTATCACTGGTTACAGCTACGTACTTCCTGCTGGCGCCACCGTGACGGAGCCCTCTCAGCTCTACCTTTTCATCCATTTTTGGATTTTCTGATAACGACGAAACAGCAAGATGGCAACGGTAGGACCCGTCTATTGGCTTCAATTTCGCTCTTCAGAAACCTATGGGAAACGTGACGTATGCTCTGTCAATGATGCACTTGCTGCAAGCAACCAAAGTCTAAATGTTCAACACTAGAGGCTACCACTAGGGGGTATTATGTAGCACCAAGACTCTGAATTACTGAAAAGGTCAATCTGTCAGTAATGCTGTACTAATGAGTCATTTAGATAAACAACAGTTTATCAATCTGTTGCTAACTAAACATGAGTGTTTTTTACTGTGCAACAGAGAGAATTAGCTATAAAAAAATTTCTGGCAACTGCAAACAAGGTCTGAGACACGCTCTTCCACCTTTGTGTTTATCTTCTACCTCGTGTTCATACTCTTTGAATGAGTGCTTCCAGCGTTCACGCCAATATTGTACCTTGTGCGTGCAAGATGTTACGTTGCGTTAGCGTGTGTGACTTAAGTGCCAACGCTGAGAATACCTGGGTTCCAGAATACGTATGGAAACATATCGCCAGCAGAACGTATATTCCAGTACTTTTTACATAAATAAGGACATCCATTTTAAATGCTGTCATATATGAACACCCTCATAAAACCATTGCGTCTTTCACTTTGCCACATGTTCATCCATGCTAAGTTTCTAAGTTTGCTTCATTGTTTTAACACAAGTTTATAGCTGTAATGTGTCTTTTTTTTATTTGGCAATTGGCTTTATGCACAGTGGTCTATTCTTTTTACTGGGTGCATGTTGGCTTTACAAATACTGCCACCATGATTTCCAGTGGTATTGCTTCATCATCTGTGTCCAGATAAATCAGCAAGGACCCTGAATGCGCATCAAATTACAAGCATAAGGAATGAAGAAGACAGACAAAACAGGCTTTCCATTTATGCATCCATCTTCTGAGTTGAACACAAATGGGCCTTAACAAAGGCTAAACTGTCGTGCATCCTGTCTCCTCTCTGAGCTCTCTCTAGCCAGTAAAAATCAGACCAATATTGACTTTTGTCTTATCTCTTTCTCTGTCACTTCTCTGCTTCTTATCCTTGCTTCCTCCAATAATGTCTTCATTATTGGCTCCTTCACAAGGAGCTTGTTCAGAGTGGTAAGCGGTATCTTAATATTTAGTTTCTGATGTGTGATGATGCTGTGAAGTGACAGCTGATAAGTGATGCCCCAGGCTGGAAAAAAAAGTTGTAGGATACTGCAGAGCAACAACAGCGACAGGAATGTGTATAGGTAACAGCAGTGTGCCATCAAAATGAGGCTAATGTACAGTTCTAAGATTGGCACTTTTGTAGATTAGCTTTAAAGCAGACCCTGTAACAACATTCGTTGCATGTTAAAATCTCCATTCACTGCGTTACATACATAAATGTGTAGGGAGGAAACATTTGATCCCATACTGAGTACATGATTGTGTTGTAAGTGTCCCAAAAAAAGTATTGAATCACACAATTTGATCATCTGCACAAACAAAATTAACTGCACTTTTTTATTACCTCTGCCAAGAAGGTTATGTTTTTGTTTATCTGTTTGTTTGTCTGTCTGTGTGAAACATAAATCAAAAGGTTATGGATGGATTCTCATTAAATTTTTAAGTTATATTCAGAACGGGAAAATGAAGATGTGATTAAATCTTGGAGGTGATCCTGATCAACGTCTGGATCCAGGAATCTTTTGAAGGATTCTTTAACATTGCAAGACAGCCACTCATGTTGTTGCAGTTGACGCCTCCTACAGGCCATTTCTGTCTGCTGCTTTTCACTCTGACAAAGATCATGTGTTACTGAGTAATATTTTGGGATGCAGATCACAATATGAGAGGCAACTGTAGGCTTGGTGGAGGTTTGGACTCTCCCAGTGCTATTATAGTTACCTATGAGACGGGCATGTTTAATACAATATCTGATATTTTTTTTTTATCTTAAAACAAAAAAGTAACAACAGCCATGGCAATACTGAGGAAAATGGAGTTTTTGAAAAAAACATAAACTTTACACAAATCCAACAATTTAGTTTTGTTTTGTTTCCTGAACATGATTTCTTCTTACTTTCTTGAAAAATGAAAAGGAAAAACAAAATTGTGGTTTAACTCATGACCTAAAAGAAACTAAAACCATTGCACATCAAATAAAGGACTCGACATTTCTATCTTTACTTATTCAGGCGAGTGAATTTTCTATTTAAGTACTTCACAATCACAATGTCTTAAAATAATCTGAGCTGTTCATTTCATAACCAACAGAGGTGAAGCACACCTGTGGTGAACATCCAAAGAAAAGATCTGGGAAGTCTTATGGCAAAGTCAAAGTGTCTCAACGTGTAAGACAACCACATTTATGTCAGGCTATTAAGTTGCAAAAAAGAAAAAAAAGGCTTTGAACAGGTATTGATGGATGTATTTTAACCTGAATGTCACATACTTAGGCTATAAACCCTGATTGTCATACATCTACCATGTTTTGGCCTTAATAAAAAAGACCAATCACATGCTCCAGTTGTAACACTTTCTTTTCTAACTTGCATGTGTTTCTCCCTGTTTTTCTCCAGGAATTTATGGCATTTTTGCATGTGTACAAGTGATCCTGTCAGGAAAGGAAAGCGCGACATAGACACATGGATATGAGGCTGTGTCTCCTGACTGTTGGACTTACAAGCTTGAAAATAAACAAGTTCTTTGAAGACAAAGAGCCCATTGACTCCCTTATTCCATCTCACTCTCCCACTCCTTATTCTCTGCCGCTCTGCTCTCTTTTCCTGCCTCTCCCTCTCTGTCTTTTCTTGCCCTTGCCATTTTCAAGTGACGAAGTTAGGGCGGGTAGGCGGGGTATTAACCGCCACCCTGCCGCACTTGTCCGCTCAGCTGCCGGCTTTTTTCTCTGTTTTCCTTTATCTGGTCTGCTCTTGTCCTCCATGCCTTTTAGTCTAACAACTCATCTTCTGTTTGCTTTTTGCTGTAGCACAAGAAATGAAACATCATTGTACTCACTCTAAGTTCTCACTATAAAGAAGTTTATCGTAACAAAGATAAAACATTTTAGTTGTTTTTAATTCTGTCTGAAGCTGATTTCCTGAAAATCAAGCCAAAGACTGTTTATAAGAGAAGAAAAAAAGAATGAACAAAAAAGTAGAGCACATATGTCCATCTATTCATTTGTGTCACAAGTTGGATGAATCACCTGACACTCTATGTACATACTGTATTTCACCTCTGGCTGTTTAACACCCTGTCCAGGAATTATAATCCTACCTGGCTTCCTCTGGTTGTTGATGTCAGGTTCCTCACGCACATGCACTGTGTGTGTGTGTCTTTGTGAGTGTTTGTGTGTCTCCACTGCCTGCGGTGGCACTGGTTAGTGGGCTACCACACCCATTGTCCATGGTAATTACCACACAGACTGAAGCCATCTGTGTTGTAGTACCACAGTCTAGAGGAAAGCATTGAGTGTGTCCCGGCCAACTGGATGAGACTAGTGATGTCTGATGAATAAAATAAGTAGTTTTTAAGTTTATATATATATATATATGCACTTTGCAAGTAACTGGTGGTATAGCTTACTTCACTCCTTAAGATGAAGAAGGTGGGCAGTGGTAGGAATCTTCAGGAGAGATGTCTTTGGGTGTTCAATCCCACCCAATTGTGAGCATTCACATACACACAAACACTCCAGTGACAAAATCTTGGCTCTCCCTCTCATTCTTCCTGTCTTTCTCTGCGGAGCGTCTGTCTGTCATTTTGATTAGGAACGGACAGAGTCACATAAAGCTGAGAGAGGATAAAAAAGAGCGGGATAGGAGATCGAGGGAGTTACAGATGATGTGGAACCAATGAGACAAGGCTCTGCTGTGATACGCTATTTGTCAAGCACATTATCAACTTCACTTCCCAGCATTTAATCTAATAGTTGGCTATTTTTCATTGTGCTTGGAGAAAACATGCCCCCCACCTGCACTATAAAACAACTTTTCATACTTTGTCTATAAATTTTATAAATGTTTAAACACTGCAAATGTATTTTGTTGACTTGTAAGTTCGTGTGGATTCAGCATTTGTACATAAAACATTTGTATTCTACTTTGTCTCTGGCTTAATGTTAAGTTAAGGTTATCTTTAGCTGATGAGATTCAATCGTTCCAGTTCTTCCTTAATCTCCGACTTCAGCTTTTCAACAATTCAGGGCTTTTTTTTTCTGTTGTCAATTTTTGTCAAATCTATCCAACAGGTGAGCAGACCTGTTTAGTAACTACTTTACAGCAGTCCAGTCTCTTGAGTACTATTTTGTTACCATTTCTGGAAACCTCTATTATCTGTAAATCATCAACCAAATGATTTGTAGATGGTTTGTGATAAACCATATACTTTTTAAACTCTAACTCAGTATGAAATTGCTTAATCTTGATCAACTGCATTTACATATGCACAAATGAGAGAAGAAAACCATTATTAACTCAACTCAAATAAACTTCTTTTATAAAGCACTTAACACAACACCAGCTGCCACAATGTGCTGAACATAGAAGTAAAACATTTAGGTAAAGTGCAGAGTGAAATCTGAATAACAGCAGTGAAATGGTAAAAGAAAGAACAACAAAACAATAAAAAAAAGTCTAAATAAATAAGTCAATAAAAAGAGAAAAAATAAAACCTGAGTATGATGCTGGATCAAAGGCCACCTCATAAAAACGGGTCAGGCGGTTTTTAAAGACAGGCAGCGATGTAGCTTCTCTAATCTGTAGAATCAAAGAATTCTTGGGGAAAGCAGCTCATAGAGGTACAGAGAGGTCAAACCCCGTAAAGACTTAAAAACTAATACAAGGCCCCTGAAATGAAAACTAAAATGAAAAATTTCAGTGAAGTAGTGGTGTTTTCTCAAAGCAAAGAACATGTCCTCATAAAGTGTTTTCATTTGGTCAGTCACACAGACTGAACAGAGGTGGCCTCTTAAGCTTGTTACACACTCCATGAGAAGCGAGAACTTTGTTCTTCTCAAGGCCACCAGAAGAAGAACAAAGTTAGCTTTGCTCTGGTCAATTCAATTTGGAGGGGGTGCCTTGTGTAAATTTTCATACGTTATTGCCACTTAACTCCAAATTTTGAAGATGCAGAAGCCGCAAATCCTCACTTCATGCTATTTCAAGCCCATCTTAGATGTCCAACCAATCACATAATGCTTCTCAGAACCCCCCCACCCTTCGAGAAGAAAGTTATCTCGTGGCTTCAGGAACAAGAAAAAAGAAGAAAATTATGGTTTGAGAGGTAGAACTGGCATGTGCTTCTTCCATGTATGATTTTGTATAGCCAAATTGTATTCTGAGCTTTTTACTTGACCTTGTAAAGGCAGATACTTCAACTCATCAAGTGGCATTACAAGAGCAAGCCAGTCGAAGGAAATGACTGATCACACGTATCATTTTCTGACGAAGTAGTTTATGTTGGCATCTCAGAGTATCAGTGGTGAAGCCCTTATACAAGTAGTATTTTTCAGAGAATCTCCTCCACATTGACATGATAGTTTCAAACAGTTGCGGCAAAAATTTTGGCTGCACATCTGTAATGAGAATCACCAGTTCAACCACATCCCAGAGATGTTGTTTGATTGGGACTTGTTGACTGCAGAGGTAATTGGAGTACAGCAAAATTACTGTCATGCTCAAGAAACTAGTTGTAGATGCTTTAAGCTGTGGGATGTTATGGAAGCAACCATGAGACAATGGGTACACCGTGGTCATAAACAGATGCACATGGTCACTAACAGCTCTCTGGTCATGGTGCTTAAATTATACCTATCTGGCCTTAAGAGGTCCAAAGTGTGCCAAGAATATCCTCCACATGTTGGACTGTAACACATCACTGATAGAAGGCAGGATGCAGCTATGCTTTTATTTGTTTAAATCAAATTAGTGTAGCAGCTGAAATGGACATTTATGAGACCAGACAATAGTTTCCCTCCTTCTATTGTCCAGTTTCACTGAATCCGTGTGAATTCTTCTCCAGTTTCCTGTTCTTAGCTGGGAAGAGTGGTCCCCAGTGTGGTCTTCTGTTGCTGCAACCCATCTGGTTCAAAGCTGGATGTGTTGTGTGTGCATGGCGTGCCTTAGGTTTGACCAGAGATTATTTAGGTTACTGTTACCTTTCTGTGAGCTCCAACCAGTCTGCCCATTGTCCTCAACCTCTGCCATCAGCAAGGCATCTTCATCCAAACAGCTGCTGGATCTGTTCTCTTTTCAGATCGCCTTCTGCAAACCCTAGAGATGGTTGTGGATGAAAATCCCAGCAGATCAGCAGCAACTACAACCATGCCATGTTCAAGGTCACATTTATTCCCCTTTCTGATGTTCAGTTTTAACTTCAGCAAGTCATCTTCACCACTGCGTCTCTGCCATGTGATGATTAGCTATTTCTATCAACAAGTAACTTAATACCTATTATTGTGGTTATATGCAGTATGCCAAGTTTATTAAATCTATTTATAGATAAGTTGTCATGTGAACTAATGCACCTCATATCATCTCTGCTGCTTATAGAGCTGATAACAAGCAGGATGTTCTGTCTGTCACTATATGTTCTTATGAATATTTCTAATTAATTATATTGTTGCATACTGAATAAACAGCTTTACATGTTGTTAAAACAGAGCAACAATGTTTATTTGTTTTTAACTCAAAATTCACCAAAGAAATTAGGGAAGGTCACCCCGATGTAATTTTTTTTATAAAAAGCAAGTTTAAACCTTGGATTAAATTTTCATGCAATTTGATTACTTAAGCCAAAATGTTTAATATAAAATCGTATAACCTCTAAATTACACTGAAATATTAACTTATTAAGAATAAATGCACCCAAAGGCCATCTGTTAAAGAAATTAAGAAAAGCACTAAATGAACAACCAAAAAGTAATGAGCATTATTGGAGGATAAACACACTGTGTGCGTCATTTTGCCTAATTACACTATAAGAGGATAAAAATATCTCACTGATGCCTGATTAGATTTTAAATTACAAGCTGAAATCAACACATTTGCTAAGATTCAGAAAGTCTTCAGATTGAGCAAAAAAAAATTACACAAAATGCCCAAGCTTGTGACTGGAACTACAAAAGAGGAGAAAATGTGGGAGATCATATGTGGAAGTGAAGGAGATGGAGGCACAGAGAAGTGGCAGAGGCTGGAGAGGGAGGAAGAAAAGATGAGGTGTGAGAATGATGGAGGTTGGATTGATGGACGTATGTATGAATGAGTGGTAAAAGATGACAGAACAATGTAAAGAGGGAATGGGGGAGAGAAAACAGGAACAGCCAGAGTGCAGGTGGAGGAGGAGATTGAGGAGGAGGCGATCATGAGAGGGATGGTGTTGAGTGAAGTATTGTGTTTATCTGCATTCAGAATGTACTGTGCTGTAGATTTGTCTGTAAATGTCATCTCCTGTGCTTGAGTTACAATACAGCTGGCTTAAGGAGGCACAAATACTTAAAGATATACACACATACATCATGAAAGCAGTTGGAAACATAGGACAAGAGAGCCATTTCTGAACAATGAGCTAAATAACCCTTATTTGATGGTTGGTTCTTCCATCCATCTCCTTCTGGCACATTTACTCTTGTCCTTATTTGTTTCTTTTGTGCTTTATCTCATGATAAACTAATGATTCCTTTAGTGAAAGTGGTATCAGAAACTGTGATAACGCAAAGGAAGAAAAAAGGATGTAGTGCAACACTTTGGTTCCCAGCTGATTGGCCTATTGTCAGCTGCAGTGTGGGAAAATCTCACATGGGTCTGTCCATGTGGTCTTCCTGCTTCTGAAGAAGACAGAACAGGATAGCAGTCCAGGAACCAAAAGGGTCAGTGCCCAATTTAATCTTTTTTTTAAGTCCAGTTTCTTATCATGCAGAGCAGAGTCAGTTTCCTGTGCTTGTCAAAGAATGGGCAGTGAAGGGAGGAGAAATCCTGTTTATAAATCACACCTCAGGGACACTGCTGCTGTCAAGGGACTGTGTTTACTTTGTTTTACTACCACTGTCTTATCCTGTTGACGAGGCAGAGCAGTGGTGCATATCGCTGATGTAACAGTGGTTAAAAATGCCCCAAAACACACTTTAAGCCTCCATCCTGTGGACCAGGTGCACAGAAGGCAAAAAAAAGGAGATGCACTTCACCTCCCATGTTTGACGCCTCACCCACTCACTATCAGCTCAGGAGGAAGCAGGAGGTCAGTGTGTTTGAGGTTACAGGAATTGAGCCTGGGCATGACTGCTTTTTTTATCTAACAAGTTATGCAGATCATTTGATCTTGCTAAGGAGTTTACAATTGACATAGCTGGATATTTCTGCTTTGAGAAAACGTAACATACTCGTACAGCATACTACTACACATTCTGGACTATGTATAACACTGTCTTAGTGTGTGTTCACTTGAGAAATCAGCAACTGAGGAGGATGCAGGTTCATTTGCAAATTAACAACAATTTTATGTTCTTTTTGAAAAAAGTTAACTATTATCGATTTATGTGAAAGTGGTTTACTTGAAATTTAAATAAGGGTGATTGTGGTCGCTACTTGGGCACTGAAACCAAAAACAGCACATAGGCCTATTGTACAACTAAATTCATTGAGGTATGAAAATTTTCTCTCAGTATTTTAGTCACTTACAATTAATAATTTTGTTTGAGTTTAATTAATAGAATAGAATAAATAAGCTTGATTGTAAAAATGCAAATAATTATGAATGTGAAAGTTTAACTGTGGAGCACAGAATGCTTCCTGTTTCTCTAACAGGTTTATATTATTGGTAACATGTTTCAGGCTATTATTTCCCTTCAAACTGTTGTCAGTCATGTAAAACCTTAATATTATAGGAATATTTTGGATATAGGAATATCATAAAAACCTTTATTCAAATATGTACATACACCAAATTCAAAAACATTCACACTAAAACGCATATTTGGTAAACAGTGAGTAGATTTCTGTATCCAAAATTATAAAATAGTATCTTTATGTTCGAAATGTATCTTTCTGATTAAAAGTACTAATTTCTGTATAAATAATCATTTTCTTAATAATTTTGATTTAAAAAAGTCTAATTATCCTACACTGACGCAACTGGACTTTGCAAGCCTAGCCCTTCTCCCGCCTCTGTCGATTCAGTGCATTCGAATGTGATGTCAGCACGCTGTGACGGTCTCCCCGGCAACGCCGCGTGCAGCAGTGACGCCAGCCCAGGCCCGGGCTCGTGGTGAGTGGGCGTGACTCGCCACGTTAGCCCTCCCTTGTCTCCCGTCAGTGTAGGCGGGCCCCAGTCAGAAGAGAGCGAGCGAAACACGACACCCCGAGGACTGAGAGAGGCACGGGGGGGAGGAGAGACTCGCGCTGAGTGGTGTGAGAGTGAGTGGAAGACTAAAAAGTCTGTGAAGAAAGACAGGGCGCTTTCTAACGTTCATTTCTGTCAAATAACTCTCAGCTTTGCGGCGGATAGAAGCCAAACAATGACGAAGATGCGGTTGAGACGGAGTAAGCAGCTACCGGACAGTTAGCGAAAGAACTTGAAGCGGAGAGAAAGAAAAGCTTTCCGGCTGGTTCGTGTCGGGACGTTTCGCCGTTTCCCCTCCACAGCAAGTTGAGCAGAACTGCGAGCTACGGGAACGGAGAGGCGAGAACCAACGAGGTTCTTCGCGGAAAACGACTTCTCGGTTCTGTTTGGCCGGTGGACGCGCCGCGGCCGGAGACTCTGAAGTAGCAGATAAAAAAAAAAAAAAAAAAACAGAAAAAAAGTTTGCCGATCGTTTTCACTTAGTTTTCCCGACTGGAAACCAGAGCGGCAGGAAGAGGCCGAGAGACTTTTTCTCTCCACAAACAACTTCGTGGAATTCTTCCAGTTTAGTTTTCCATTTCTGTCCTGCTCAGAAGCTACAGAAGAAAGAATGAAAACACCTGGAGATACTGGTGAGTTTGTCCGGGTTGCTTCTTTTCTCGGTAGTTGTGATATATCTACATCGCTGACTGAGCCAGGTGACTAACACAACACCAAACCTGTTGCTCGCGAGGAGCTCCTGGGAGTATTGCAGCACAAAGTGGTTTCCCTTGATAAGTAACTAAATCTGGTGCAGGTTTGGTACTGTACTCCGGTTTAAGAGGAAGTGGTAAAACTACTGTATACCTGTTAAAGCGACATCCTCTGTGTCAGTGTGACAAGCTTATTTCACAATCCAGCAACTTTCAGATAAGTGACTGAAAACCTGTAAGTACTGAAAGGAAAAGCGTTCATAGTTTACTTCCTCGCAGCGATGTTGAGATGATTGGATCCAGGCAAGTAAACACGGAGGGAAGCTGATATTAACCTAGTAAGTGTGCACACATTTGTCAGGTACTTGGCCTGTCAGCGGAGTGGGGGGGGATTCCCAGCAGTCAGCTGAGGTCTGCATGTGTGTCTCTTTGTCCAATTCCTGAAATGCTTGCATAAGTTTGTTCTTGCTCCCTTCTCTCGAGGCCAGTACAAGTTTTCTCCAGAAATAAGGAAGTGGAAGTGCTGTCATGTGTGTCATCTTTGCACTTTATGATTTCTGCCTGCTTGTCATGACTTTTCCCAGTCAGCATACTCTGAAATCTAATTATATACAGTTTACTCACATATTTATTGCAAACGATACTCGCCCCTTTCCACCCGAAAGCAGAGTTATTGCTTTCCTAGCAGTTACTAGTAAGCATTTGGCACAGGGCCATGTGTGTTAGCATGAGACTGACACACTGCGAAGGACCCTTTCCATTTAGGATGGCCCCCTCCCTTCCCCCAACCCTGTCCCCTCCTGACTCTGGCTGCACCCGGCCTCAGCCCCTCAGCCCTCTACATTCCTGCACACACTCCCCAGCAGCCCCCAGGAGGCTGCCATGACATCACACTACATCCCATCACTTTTACTAACTTTTTTTACAACAAGGAACTCTGTGTTTATGTTGCAGCAGATAGCTGGGGGGGTGGGGGGGGGGTTGATGTCTGTAGATGTGTGGCGAGTTATTTCTATTTTCACCTTGATAATTTGAGTTGTTTAAAGCTTGTTTTTATCATGTAGTAACTTGGCTTTGATTTGCTCTAATAGTGAAATACAGTCTTTATTTATTTTTTTGTCTTAGTGTTAAATAAAAAATGAAGGCTTGTGATGGGGAGAGGTATCCAGACCTAATTGTTGCAAGTTATATATGTTAGTCAGCTTGAACTTCAGCATGAAATTCTGGTTTCACAAGTCCCCAGGTGTTTAAACATGTTTATATGTTGAAGACATATGTTTATCCTTAGATTTACACTAGCTGTATTAAAATGATGTTTTGGTTAAAGAGACATAAACTAGATGCTTGTGTTAATGGGGTAGTATAGGGGTATGTGTACTTTTTGTTTAGAATGTAAAATAGTTTCAGATGCTTTTGTATAAAATAAAGTTTGACTTAATATATCTTTTTAACATGTGGATTAAATAATTGAATTAATATATGGTGTTTTTCTTGATCTCATGATGTTGTTCCTGCTTTTGAAATTACAACACGGGGCTTAACCCCTGAGTATTTGGACTTAATTTAGCCGTTGCATGCTAAAGGATAGTCTGAATATGTACAGGATAAAAAATGTAATCATTGTTTCCTGGGATGTTTGATCTAGGATTATACTTCATAGCATAAACTGCTGCATTTATTGACTTCACGTCCTTTCCTCCTCAGCAGCGTACATTTCCTGTTTTAACTCATTTTCAAAATGCTTCATTACCTTAAATATATGAAAGGATTTCTGTTAGGAGTTGTGACCGAGGAGTACATGACAGGCTTTTTAACTGTTATTGCCTCCAGTTAGATCTTAGATTTGTTGTGTTGAAAGAGTTCAATCTAATTTCGGTCCATTCTAATCAGCTTTGTTTACCCGTCTTTGTTAGTGATTGATGAAATCTAGTTGACTAGTTTGAAGCAAAGTATTCCACAAGTGGCATTAGTCAGCAGAAAGGCGGTATGTATTGTCTACGCTTACAGAGTCATATATCCACCTTTGTGTGTGCCTTAAAGGCTTTGCTAATGATTGATTAAGTTCTGGTGATAAGAACTTGCATAAACACAATAAAAAACTGTTATCAGCAGCCCACAATGTGTACACATCCACCGCTCTCCAGATTAGCATTTCATTCCTTTTCTTCATCCATCTTTAAGGGTTACAGTTCTTTATCCTGCCACCTCTCTTCTTTCTGATGGGATAAGGACCTGTGTGTGTCTTTGTGTGATGGAATTGCGCAGTGGGACCCCTGGCTCTAGAGTGGCCATTGTGTGTATGTGTGTGCGCAGTGTGGGACAATGGCTGGAGTGGGGCAGGGCCTGGGACTGATTGTATGGAGTTGTGGGGCCAGGGACCTCTCATTGTGGGAATAATGGTGCGAAGTAGCTCATAGTTTGGTGGTGCTTTTACACTTGAAGAGACCCCGCTTCTGTATATGTGTGTTTGATTAGGAAACAAGTTAAATAAATGAATTATTAGCTGTTTTCTTATCAAGTGAAAACTAAAAAGGTTGAATTTGTTGTTATTTTCCATCTTATTTGTAATTGATGTGCCATAAGAGTTTCATTTATGCAAAGCACACACACACACACAAAGGGATACTTGTGAGTAATGAATTGTAGGGTTTTTCACCTTATTTCTGTGTGGGTTTATGTCTGTAATAGCGAGCATTTGCTTTTCAATCTCAACAACTGCTGTGATGATAAGGACAGCGATTAGCTTTATCTGTGAAAACTCCCTTCCAGCGCTGATCACAGCAAAACTACTACCTCCTACTATCCAAATACAGTTTTATGACTGGGTTTATGGGACAATGTCGTGCTGTGATCAGGCTCAGCCAACATACTTAAAGCGTAAGAAAGATAATATACCACAGCATATCTAGTTATGTTCCATATTAAAAAGCTGCTAAATTCTGCTCACTGTGTGTTTGAACCTATCAAACTGTGGAGCAAGTTTTATGCAGATTTTTTTTAAAACTTTTCTTTTTTTTAACTTTTCTTTACATTGTAAAACTCTTTTTTTTTGCCTTTTTTTTTAACCCTTTAACTATAGTGCAACACTGAGTGAGTATTTACATGTGGCGAGTTTTTCTAGTCAGGACGGTTATTCATAAAAGTTTTGATGCATAGTTGACAAATGACTTCTGGTTGGAGGGATGGCCTCAGTAGTGGAAATGTACACATTTTAACCAGGAATGTGACCAAAGGGAACAATGTGCTCAGCCAGTCGACAATAATGGACCTCCCTGCCATTAGTCCTATGTCGCCCTTGACCAAAGAGATCACTGCCAGCAAGGCAGCATTACCCTTGACGGTCTGGGTGCTTCTGACTGCTCTCCACCCCTCCCCAAGCCCACAGGCCAACTTATTAACCTCAGATCTGTAGATCAAGCACTATAGATTATCAACCTCTAGGCCTCATTTTATCAGATCCATGAGTTTGACACTAAATAACTTAATTTAAAATGAGCTTTTTGCCCTGATATGCCTGCAGGAAAACTACATGTGTACTCAGGACATGTATGTGAAAATATAAAATGTTAGTTTTACTGCAACATTGATTCTTGCCAGCATCACCCACATAGATTTTATTGGTTATTGTTCAGGGATAGTGATGGGGTGCGTCGGCATGGCTGAATGGGATAGACTGTTAACAGATAGCTATAGCAGTTTTGACAAACGCACGCGACGCTGTGCATACACACAACACACATGCACACACTGCTGCTTTTTATTGGAATTCTTGGACCTCCCACATTCCTGCTTAGAAGGTTAATAGTTGCCGGCTGTGTTTCATTACACACGAGGAAAACACAACAGTCAGTATCTCTTCAAGTCCTTTTTGAAAAGTTGTGACAGTCATATATTTAATATATAATTTCATTTTTTTCTTGACACAAATGGATGAAAAGAGTACATCTTGACTACAATTAAAACAGAACAACTAAAAACAATGTCTGTTATTTAAAGAGGTGAGAAGTTGGGCTCTCTTTTAAAACTTAAGGGCATCAGAATGCACACACACACATTTGGGTTTCTTTTCAAATGGGTATCAAAATTCATGTGGAGAATGCAGTGGGGTGTGTTGGTGTGCATGGATTGACCTGCACTGTTCTGCAGCTGTTTGTGTTTGTGCATGCATGTGCATTGTAATATAATATGGGGAGTTTACAGAGCTTCACTGTTCATTCTTCAGTAGAGGTAACTCGGTGTGAGGCGAGGAGTGGCATGTTGTCCTGAAACAATATGAAGTGTGTGTATATGCAGCAGGCAGAGTTTTATGGGTGGGCAGCTCTGTAAAGGTAGGACTTGTAAACAAAGCCCGTACGTCCGTACCTGTGGGTGTATGTAACACAGCTTCTTGGTGACGGTGGCGCCAGTGAAACTGATCGGAGTCTGACTACACATGCAACACACACACACACACACACACTGGAAGATCAGATAACCATGTTATTCTGATCCTTATAGATGAGAGGTTTTATTTTGGATCCTGACAGCACAATGACCTGTCCTTTAGGTTCGCTTGGACTGTCACCTCGCTGCTGGTTAGAATACAATCAGGTTGTATGCTGTCAAGAACATGATGGCACGTAACTGGACATCCCTGCATCTCCAGTAGTGGGGCATCTCTGCATCCACCCAAACCACAATTGCTCGTCTCTACACACACATATTCTCACAGAAGGTTTGTTGTAATCCTCTGTTGATGGTGCTGCACCCAGTGGTTGCTGTTTTTGTTAATGGCAGGGCCTGGCCTTAGTGGTGTTGTAAGATAGACTTGTAATCTTCTCAGATTAACCCCAATAGTACTGGTCATGCTGAGGACATCTTCACAGAGAGGCATAAACACCTGCGGCGGCTACTCGTATACATATCAGGATACGAACAACAGGACCAAATCTTATTTAAGTTATTTTCCCCCATGAAAGTGAAATTGTTTATCTACTTTTGAACTTTGCCCTCCATCTTATATTATACATGAACGGCTGTGCTCTTTTCTTCTGTTAGTCATCATGCAGATAATTTTTCAATTCATATTGAATTTATGTCTGACACTCTTATTAGTAGTTTTTCCATGTAATTAAATGCCTGACCATATATTTTCCTGTTTTTTTAAACCTGTTAGTATGTTTATAAGTGGGTAAATGTGGTGAAAGGTAGCCTGTCCCCTTGTCCCAAGCGCTCTGATTTAGAGAGGTGCTGAGTGGTGCTCCTAACCCCTCTCTAACCTCTTAAGTCCAGTACAGTCAGCAGACACTCCCTACAGAACGGCAACAGTGTTTGAATAGTTCCTCTGGCTATTTTTATCTGGGAATCTGCCTCTGTGTTGGACCCAGGGAGTAGGGGTGGAGGGCAAATATCTAATCTAATTTTGGATGATGGGAAGTCACCAAAAGGACTTCTGTGCCACTTGCACTGTCGATATTTGGTGTGCATGTCTCTGTGGTTGGCTGTCAGGACTTGAAATGCTGTCTGGCGCCAAGTTAAACTTTCTCCCTTGTCACCCTCCTCCCCCACTCTCCTCTTTCCCTTCCCCCATTCCTCCCCCCCTTTTCCTCAATTCTTTCCTTCCCTTCACCCCTTGTAAGGAATGCAAAATCACGTTTAGTTTTCTTTTCAGTTATTGCTCTTCCTCAGCCTGTCTTTAACTGTGCAGCATCTCTGTCTTTATCTTGTTCCTCTCCCAGTCCATGTTCAAACATGTTCTCCTTTTGTGCATAAGAGATCATTTTAAACTTTAAGTTAACTCTTCCCTGCTGATGTATGTCAGTAAAAAAGGTTTGTGCAAATAGGACACAAGGGTTTGGGCTGAAATGCCATGTTAAAGGCAAAACGTTTCTTTGCGGGAACAAAGTGTCCAAGACTGTTAATTAATTCACAGGAATTTTGATCTGTATTTTGAATGCCAGCTAATAATACCTAAATTAAAAGGCAACTCTTTCAGGTGGCCAAATGGAGCCAATTAACAGCTGGATTGTACATACAGATGCCATATAATTGCTAACAAAATGTCATTCTGTCCGGTACCAAACTCTGTGTGTGTATGCCTGTATGTGGGAAAGACTTTTTTATCAACTGTGACTGCTTGATTTAATTGAATCTTTCTGTACAACCCCATACACAAGGACTGTCTGTAAGGTTAGAAGCACAAATGCATTGTCTCAGAGAAAATTAGACCAATAATTGCTAATATACCTTTATCTGGACTCAAAGGCCTGCTGCTGAATGCTGCTCTTCAGCGGACTTCTGACTCTTCAGCCAGATGGAGCCGTTCTGTGAAGTGTGTGTGTATCTGTGTAGGAGAGAGAAAGTGTGTTTTTATTTCAAACAGAGTCTCGTGTGTTTGCCTGCACACAGATGCACATGTCCCTGTAGGGGAGTGAAACCTTTTTAAGTATCAATTGACCCTCCCATCCCATCATCCTCTCCTCCCTCTTACTATCGTTTCTGTCACCAATCTATGAACCAATACTCCAGTGGCAGCTGCTCTTCCATTATCCTTCCTCTTTTTCCTGCTTCATGACACCCTACCCCTTCTTTTTCTTTCACTGGGCTCCCTGGTTTTCCAGACAACTTCGTGGCTGTCTCCTAACATGCCTTAAATAGTATAAAAAATAACTTGTTAATCACTGTTGGATCTCATCAGCAATAGATGAGGTATGTTAGTTTAATACTGACCTCAAAGTAAATTATGTGCATCAGAAAGTGCATGTCATAGTTTGAACATGTATAAAAACACACAGGCCCTGTTAACATGAGACTTTTAATTCATCTTTAATTCTGAATAAAAGTTAATTCTGCTTTAAACAGACGGAAAGTAACCATGTAAACACCTACTTCAGAGTGGAATTGTTAATTAGGAATCAAACTTAATTCAGAGTAAATTGTCTAGTTTATTCTCATTTTAAAACAGAATTAAATAATTCCCATCTCATGTAAATCTTTAATTTCTTTTGTGGTTAATTCTGGTCGTTCTGCGCATGCTTACCTTCTCCCGCTGCAATGGCGCACATGCGCAGTCTTCTGCCTTCCGTCTTGTTGTTTGGTAAATGCAATAAAGTTTGTTTTGTATTCGATGTATTCGGTCCATCTATTTTTCTAATCGTCGTCAGCTGCTCAATATAGTGAAGTTTTATACTTGTGACAAACTAGTACTTTAAAAGTTGAATCAAAATTGAAGCTAAAACAGTTTATATCAGATCGCTTCCCATGTAGCTACTAAGGCTACAAACAGGAAGAGAGTTGCTGCTTGATTACGTCACTTTTGCCATCGCGTCCAAATTAAGAGATGAGAATAAACGTGATGCCATGTTAACCTTTTATTCGGAATTAAAATTTCCATTTAAACTCAAAGCTTCATGAATTTAATTTGGAATTAATAGTATCATGTACTCACTATAACCTTAAGTTTTACCCAATCTGTGTGGTCATGGGTAAAGTAAAATCGGATGTTTTCCCTCTTAGCATTTGACTCTTTGTCCCACAGGCCCTTCTTGTTCTTGTTAAGACTTCCTAATTCAAGGACATATGCATTTTCTGGGTTCTCCATGTGTGTGTTTCATGTGTGCATCTTTTTCTGATTGTGTGTCCTTGTGTATGCTGGCTTAAGAGAAGCTGAATAATGCATTGGATCATTGGAAAGGTATTTATAGGAAAGCACAGGGATGAAACTTTAATGAGAAAGATGGCCATCAGTGCTGCACATCATATAGCATATCGTTTTCCTCCGCGCACACAAACTCCTGGAAAACTCTTCAAATCATCTCATTTTTCTCAGTGTTTGTCTAAAAGTGAGTGTTTGCCAGGCTTTTTTTTTATTTTGTACCATTTTCAGTCTCTTGACCCAAACGTGTACTCTTTTAGTCATGCCGATGGTAATTTGTTGATGTACAAGTAAATAATTTATGCCTTGGTGTTACAGTTACTTAGGTACAGTGATTTTGAGGACATCTCTGTACTGTTTGTAGTTGTGAACTGTATACATTAAAGTAAGGGGGGCAGGATTCCCCTTACTTGCTTGTGCATACACCTACACTAGTCTGCTAAACCTATTTGATTATGAATTACACTAAAATTTATTTGCATCACATTTTTTGGAGTTTTATCAAGATATTGATGTTGTACAAGTGAATTCACAGTTTTTCTATTTTTTCTATACTGTTACTGAAAACTAGCATTGGCTGGGGCTGAACAAAATTAGCTTTATTTTTTTTTATTTATTTTTTTTAGTACAGGGTTAAGCACTTTGACCAGCCCCACGCATCTGCTAGATGCCTCTGTACAGTAAGCCTGGCCACAGTCATAATAGTTCTCTCCATGTCCACTTTAAGCATCGGATCTGGCCCTGTGATATTACATAACCAGGTAGTTGAATCTGGGTGGGTGCATACATATAACGTACAATGTGCACAGGGATTGTTGTTTTAGGAGATTAAAGCTTTTGAGAACGGTGTGCTAGATCCCCTGACCGGTCACAGGGTAAGAAGGAAAAGGACATTTTAGGGGAGTGGATCATGAACAGCAGGGGGGGGATTTTTAAAGTCTAAAGGCAACAAGGCAGCCACGTGTTTGATGGGAGAGGGGGAAAAACAGAATATAGTTGCTCATAAAGTGGGATAAGAGACCATTACTTGTGATCTGGGATTTTGCATGATAATATGACACAGGTAGTGTCAGCACATCCCATCAATGGTGGCCTATAAGAGATTATTTGACATGGCAATTATGCTATTTATTTATGTAGGTAGGTACTGTGGCTGTTGTCAAAGCAGATTGTGTGTTCTTTTGCACAATCTGCTCTGACATGGTGGGTCTGGTTTTCTGCTGACATCTTGAACATTTATGGTAAACAGTAATATTTTGTATATATGTTGCCGTGGAAACAAGACCCAAGTGCATCATGAAGAACCTGTCAGGAGGAGCCAAACAAAATATTATACCATTTGCCTAAAGATCCAGAATGAAATGAATTGGAGGCTTTAAACATAATTTAGTGAACTGCTTTTTCCCACACACACACACACACACACACACACACACACACACACACACACACACACACACACACACACACACACACACA
>JBAMHX010000007.1:10448943-10472689 GCA_037177515.1 Pseudomugil tenellus | reverse complement strand
TGTGTGTGTGTGTGTGTGTGTGTGTGTGTGTGTGTGTGTGTGTGTGTGTGTGTGTGTGTGTGTGTGTGTGTGAGAATGAGACTTGTGCATTTGTGTTGTAATGGCTATCTGGTGTCTCTCCTGGGAGGAGCGGAAGGGGGATGAGGGAGAGTGGAGGTCAGAAAGGTTAAGTGTGATGGTGGGGGTTATGTCATGCTCTGCAGGGTCTTCTCTAAAGCTGCTGTCCCTCTCTTCTCCAACATTCACACAGACTAAACGCTTGACATAAACACAAATTCCAGAAATTCTCCACTGAAATTCTGCTATCTGCCCACGAAACAGACCAGTGTGTGTGTGTGTGTGTGTGTGTGTGTGTGTGTGTGTGTGTGTGTGGTGTGCGATAGCTGATCCAGTGTGAGTAACGACAACCCAGCCCGGGTTGGACTCTGGGTGGATGGAAGGACAAAGACACCTGTTCTTTCTCTCAGCATTCCTTTAAACATAATCCTTACCATCTATATCACACACTCTGGATATGCACAAAATTCCTGTTCATGTCTTAAGGAAGAACATTTTGTTTTAAAGCATGAAAAAAAGAGAAAAACGGAATTTATTTATTTATTTTACTTTAGCTATTAGTTATTAAGGGGTCAAGCGTTTATACTAAGAGTTATAAAACCACAAGAGTGTCAGCATCTGGACTTTTAGAAATAAGGTGAATTTAAAGCACTTCCACATTGGCTTTGTTTTTCAGACCTGAAGGTTTTCCTTTTCTATATCCAGTCAGACCTCATGAGTTATTTGTGCTTTTCTGTAAGACTGCTTACATGCATTATGGGAGTTGTCATTTTTTTACTTATCATTTGTACAAAGTTCCCAATGCCCTGCTACTTGTTTGTGTATTTGGTATACACACACACACAGATATGTGCCATGTTTTTCTGTCTTTGATAAACAATAATAGCAGAGAATCATTGGGTATGCTTACTGATGCTGTAACTAAAGGATAGATGTAAATAAGACGGTGTTACCCTAACCTTTCCATAGAAGTAGCCGTATTTTAAAACATTAACTATACCTAAAAGTACGTAATTAGGAATATTTTCACTAATAATTAGTTTTGAACTTAAATGTGTGTGTGTGCTGTTTTAATACGGAGCTTTATTCATTTATTTATTCAAATATAAATGGTCTCAGAGGGATTTTTAAAAAGTTATTAGGGTTTAATAAATTAGTCAAAATATTCTGAAATAATAAGGTTAAGAAAAAATGTCATCTTAACAAAAGCATCTAAACTTTCTAATGGAAAGTGCCCTCTTGCCACATAGTAAAGTTACTGATCGTCTAGATATTTTTAAGGGATCAGTTTCACTCAGTTATTCAAAAGCCAATGTGTGCGTCTTTATTGCAAAATGATCTTGCAGACATGTGGTTCAGGTTTGAGTTTCCATCTAGTGTTTGAGCTTTGGCTAATTTTTAACATCGTAGTGGTTTATAGGGAGACAGTTGCACTAGACACCCACAGGCATCCGAGGCAGCTACAGTGAAGCAGCTGTCTTGTTTGAAGTCACACACCATAGTTGGTGGTTAAGATGTGTCAGCACTGTTCATTTATACATTTCACCCAGATGTAAATGTGGCCATCTCAGCTTGACCTGCTCTGACAAGATCAGTGTTATCTGTTGTCCTCTTCAGTTAAAGTATATGCGTAGGAAGAGAGAGGTAGTGGGGGACCAGTTTCCAGCCTTTGACCCTACGACTATAGTTCACTTTATAATTGATCATCTCACAGAAATTATCTGTTTGTTTGCAAGAGACAGAAGTAGGAGAGTCTTAAGAGAAAAAGGAAACAGCATGACATTGCCATTTACATCTTAACAGCCACCTACATATATATAGCTGGAAAATCTGACAAGTTTGTGACACAGTTTGTCATTTCTTGCTGTTTCTACACATAATGGTCATTTCAGATGGTAATGGTTGTCAAAGTAAGCAATCTGAAAAAGTAGTTCCCTGCGCACATGCTGCAGGCCTCCTACTGTCTGAATAATATGTAGTTGGAAAATGTGTAGGCATCTTATACATAGTTTAGTGATATTAAGGAATCTTTATCTTCTGTAGCAAAATGACATGAGTAGGTTGGAATGATTCATTGACCGTGCTTCACAAATGCATCACCATGGAGGAAATAGCTGGTAGGAAGTACATAGGAGTACAACTTTCCTTTCAGCTCATTTTCACTAAAAACTGGAAACTTGAATGATATTTTACGTAGCATTACTTGTATAGCGTTTATAAATGTCTGGCCAGTGCCACATCAACATTATTCAGTGTTACGCAACACTGGCTAAATGGTGAGGTCATTGCAGAAGAGATTATGAATGCTATCCATCTCCGCCTCAAGCTGTCATCCAGGGAATCTGTTGACATGCCTGGACATCCATAATCTAATGTTTTTGACCTCTTGGTCACCCAGTCTCAAGCCCAACCTGTCTCACTCTGCATGATGTGTCATTTCACACGGCAAACTGGGACTTAGTTCTAGCTTTATTTTTGGAAAAAAAGAGCAAACTGCGTGTAAAAATAACCGTATGCATTATGTAACAATAACAGTGTAGTATATAGTGTTGATTTATCTTTATGAAGGTATTTTAAGTTGTAGTTTAATTTATTTTTAGGGTTTTTCTCCCAAATTTTTACATTAAATTAACAGAATTTCATAAACTGTTAAATTAAATCCAGTTTAAAGTTGACAGAGAAGTTGTTGGCATTACATGTTCCACACAATTATATGTAAACTAGATGCACGTTTTGTTTTTTTTTTTCTTAGAAGCTACTGTTGTTGTTGTTGTTTACACTTCTGTCAGTGTTATCAGGATGACTGTTGATAAAATTAAATCCAGTCGAGGCAAAATTTGGCAAAAGACTAAACTGTAATAGTCTGTTTTTCTCAGTCGTGTCAAATTTATTGACCACCCAGGCAACAGAATGTTGGTGGGAGACTTTCACAAACATTTCCAAACACAGGCACTGGCACACACTCTTTCAAGCTCATACATTTGGGCTCACACATGAAAACAGTCATATACCAACACCCACACTCTCATTCTGTGTCTTCGACTTTGCATTTCCTTCAAACAGAGGGTGGAGAGAGAGAGAGAGATGGAGGGATAGACAGGAGAGATGACTGGCCATGTTGTTTTCTTCTGGTCAGAGGAAAGAGTGACTGCATGGCAGGGAAATAGGTGGAGGAGAGGTGGAAAGGTTTTCATGCATTGAGCTGTTCCACAAAGCCCACTTACACTTTAACTTTCAGTTTAAGTTTGTGTGTGTGTGTGTGTGTGTGTGCATTTCCTGTGAAAGATCTGTGGTAAGGTGGTGACCTAATGACAGTAGAGGAAAGCAGTTTAAACAAAAGCCTTTGACAGTCAGCATCCTGAGGTTCAATAGATTGAGACAGAGTGCTTTAAAAAAAATCTCAATCTTTTGTTGTTCAAACTTCACTCGGCTTTTTGTCTAAATATTTTCTGAGTAGAGCTGCCCGTTAGCAAAGGAAGTGCCAGAGGATAAGCATAATATTCAGTAAGAATAAAGGTAAATTACTGAAAAAAGTCAGGAAAGGATGAAGAAAGCTATGTGCATCTTAAAGACTGAACAAGTGAAGGTTTATTCTGTGATTTCTACTCATCCAGATGCCCATAATCCTCTGGTCTCTTTTAGAACAGTAACACTTCAAATGGCTTTGCCAGCTGATCCCTAATTATAATCCTAATCTATTCCTTTGCCTTCCTTTTAAAGTTTAACAAAAATCTCTCCTGAGACTGAAGTGACTATTCTGGGTGCTCTTGTGTTACATATCCCTTAAGTAGAGGTCATTTACAGAAGCTTGATCTCTACATTGTGTTTGCTCTGAACTGCTTGCCACTGTTTTTGGTTATGTTTCTTTGACTCCCACTGACCCCCACCTCTCTTCATCCATCTTTTGCAGGATTTGCCTTTCCAGAATGGGCTTACAAGCCCGAGTCGAGCCCCGGGTCCAGACAAATCCAGCTGTGGCACTTCATCTTGGAGCTGCTCAGGAAGGAGGAGTATCATGATGTCATCGCGTGGCAGGGGGACTACGGCGAGTTCGTCATCAAGGATCCAGATGAAGTAGCCCGGCTTTGGGGGGCCAGAAAGTGTAAACCTCAGATGAACTATGATAAGCTCAGCAGAGCCCTGAGGTAGGTTAACAGACAAACTCATTGTACATGCTGATGTCACTCTTTCACCTGTTTGCGGAAGTGAATAATTATTTATAGTTACTTCCAATTATGTATTTATTATACATAAATACTGAATAACCAGATGAGCTGCAGTAATCGTGATCATGGGAGAAATCTGAAACCCTTAAAGGCTTGTTTTTTTCATATTTTTGTACTGAGTTATCCTCTTATTGCTGTGTTAAGTGTACACAACTTGCTCTGGTGGTTCTCCATCATTGAGGAGACATCCATAGTGATGAAATGTCATCCTTTTGGAGCAGAGAAAGCCCAAAATAACAGCTGGCATTATAGAGAAAAATAAATAACCAAAACTTGATCAAATATAGTTAGAATAAATGCAGGGAAAGTTTCTTTCTCTTGTCACCAAAGTTACCAGATATTTTTAGTGGGCACAGAAGACCCTGCTGTGGTAGGTACTTTAATTTTTCTTTACAAATTAAAGATTTAGACTTTTAGATGAAAAAAATTACCTACTGGTGACTGCAGACAGGAAAATATCAGGCTTAATAATGAAGCCAAACATTATCAAACTGATGGGAGTCTCATTCAGGTTTTGGTCTAAAGATAATTTGTTTGGTACGAACATTAAGCTAATGATGTCCACGAGTTATTAATAAAGCCATTATGCTGAAAGATTGCATTTTTATTTTTCTAGTGGCAATAAGATCTTTTCAGGACATAGTCCTCAATCCATTGAAAGGGGTATTTTTGATCAAAATTAACGGATGTGACCCCTCAGTTCAGTAGAATAAGTTTTTATTCATGAGCTTTTTTTACCAGTAATACTTATCACCAGACCCATCACAGTTCCTGTCTGTGTGCAGAAAGATTCATCTGCAGAACCCTGATTTATGTCACCAGGACACGTTTAGCTACTATTATGCTATAAGTAGAGCAAGAACACTAACTTATTGGCCAGTCATCTCTTTAAAAGTTTTATTCTTGGATACTTGCTGCTCCAAGCCTATTAGTGTATTAGTGGCACACTCTGGTAAGATCTGTTCATTTAAGTTCAGTAAATATTATTCTAAGCAAAACTCTAGTTACAGTAACATTTTGATATGTTTTTGTCAATATTGTGTTGTATTCCTGAGGTTTATCTTTAATGTTTGTAAATGTTTTTGTTATTTCACATATTAAGCAGGTTTCAAGTTTATCAGGAAAATCCAATATGGTGTATTTGCAATGAAAATTGAGCAACAAAACCATAACAGTCCAGAGCCACAGCAGCTGTTTTCTACTGTCTGTGCCTCATTTTTTTTTTAAAACACAATGATTTAAAGTTGATTTATTTAAGAATGATACTTTGTAATAGTTTCATATAAACATTTTAATAGCATTATAATTCTACAATGAAACAGCATTCGACCATTAAAGAGTTCAGTGTTACAGAAAGCTACAGAAATCCTCTATCTACGGGGAAGTTCAATTCTGTTCAACTGTATTTGTATAGCGCCACATAAAGTCATTTAAGAGCACTTACAGATGCATCAATTTGACCCAGTTCATAATAAAGAGCCTGATTAAGGAAAACCAACAGATTGGATCGAATCTTGACGTCGATTCAATCCCCCATCTTGAGCATGCATGAGGCGACAGTGGAAAGCAAAACTCTTTTAAAAGGAAGGCAAAAACTTCAGCAGAACCCGGCTCAGAGAGGGCGGCCATCTACCTTGACTGGTTGTAGTGGGGAGGACAGGATAGAGCTGACATCACTTATAAGCTTCATTCACTATGTCTTGTGGTTCCAGGTTGCTGTGTACAGACAAGAGAACAAAGATTAGGCTAAGCACTTAAAAACACACACACACAAAGGCCAGAAAAGGAGGGAACTGTATTGGCCTGCTTAATTTAGGGTTGGCAGAGCTTTATGTGCACTGGTTGTGAGATTAAGGTAACTTCAGTTACAGATGGGGTCTTAGGAGGACAGCAAGCATCAGCATGGCCTACTTACATGTAACACCAAGAATATTCAGGCTTTCAATCTGGATTTAGCGCTCCCGAATTGGATAAAAAAAAAAGAATATAGATGGTGCACTTGTGTCCAGCATATGTATTTATAGCATTTCCATCCTCTGGCGCTGTGGCAGATTTGGAGCTTAGGCTTCGGTTAGTGCTTATATATAGTGGGTCTTAGTGCCGTCTGATGGTCCTGGAGGCTGATTATCATAGGACTGTTACTTCTCATGCACCTTGTTTCCACGGTGACTCTATTTGGGTATAAACTAAGCAGAGTCACTTAAGGATTAGACTGAGAAAGACGGTTAACACATCGATGTAAGCGCACCAGCATCCGTGTTGCTGCCTGATTTGACACTGTACCCGCCGTCACCCCCTCGCTGCAACAGACACGATAACCGAGTCCCCTCGAGATACGAAAATAGTAATGTGGCAAGACGATTATTGAGTCTAAAGATTCTTGAAGTTATAGGAGAAGCACATGGTCACACATGTGCATGGTAACAGTTCCCATATGGAGTAAACTGTTGGAGCACAGGCCACCTTGTGCCCCTCATATGGAGAAAACCTGGAGCCTGCTAATAATGGAGACCACAGTCAGCATGAGCCAATTAGCCTGCACACACATGAACACAAACATGAGAAGGACTGCTTGTTTTGAAGTGCTCTTTTTATCACTTGGTCTTTGTAATTATTATTTTTACTCCAACATTCTTATTCCTTCCTGTCTGCCATGCACGTGGTGGAAATTCCCTCATCAGGCATGCTGTATTGTGAGTGGACATGTGCGTATGTGCTGGCTTTCCATTCAGGGGACACTGCCTCGTCCCTTGCGTCATCCTGGCCTCCCGCTCCCACGGCTGCTGTGAAATTCCCACTCCTGTTGAGAGGATTACACTCATACTGTGTGGGTGTGTGTTTATGTAAAAGAATGTGTGTGTGTGTAATGGTGCTAGAGGTTAAGAAGCTGGATCATCTCGTCTTTTGTTTATTCATGAATTTGTTTAATGCATTGTGCCAGTAAGCAAAATCTGCGGACGCTTAACGCTGGTAGTTGTCGTCAAAGTGTGTCAGATAACCCTTCCCTTGATGTTTTGCTCCACCAAATTGCTCTAATGAGCAAAAGAGGGTGCGGGGAACAAAGCCTGTTGCCAATCATGTGTTGCAGAGTTCTAGCCTAATAAGTGTAATCATACTAAGAGGTCCCAGCTCCTTTAGACCTCCAGGCCTCTGTGCCAGCCACACATCAGCCAACATCAGCTTTAACACAGTGGTCAGAGGTCAGGGCGACTGCCCCACACAGCTGGCAGAGATTAACAACACAGCACATGTGCTAATTCACATACACAAATGTGCCATTGTACAAACTCTTACCCAAGCAGGATTGCTTACACACGTTTGCATTTGCTTCAATTCCAGTATTCATTTAATTGTGGCCCACCGTGACTGGAAATGTCATCATAAATAAACACATAAAAAGATTAACAATTGTTTTGTTACCTATAAAACTTGCGTGAAATCTGGTACTTGATATAATATCCTCTTTTTATAAACTGCTTGTAGCAAAGTAGCGTGTGATGGTGCCATAACGTTTGTATTTTTTGGTTACACTAAAACTGGTTCTGAGATGTATTTATTCATAACCCAGTGGCCACATTTACACAGGAGTACCAGTTAGGTGAGTACTGTTACTCACCTAACTGGCTGGGCCTGTTTATAGGTCAGAAGTCCTCAATCCTACGCATGTCATTGTACGGAAACACCGCGGGCCAAAAAGAGAGGGAGCACCCAGGGACAGTACCACTGTCTGGCTTGGTGTCCATCATATGCGTATGTCCATTGTCCTCCTATTGTCCGTATCTGCAGCATGTATGTGTTTAGCTCACATGAGTGCTGTGTGTATCTCTTTGTCCCGATGTGAATGAGGCCTTTATTTTGTATGAGGGTGGAGAGAGCATGGGCTTTTCACGGACACCCCTACACATTCACGCAAGCAACACTATGTATTTTCACCCCTGGTGCGTGTGACTGGCCCATTCAGACCTGCAACCTGACACACATCTTCATGCAGAAATGCACACATTCTCACTGTGGACACACAGATGCAGAGCATGCAACACCTTTTTAAATCAAACCTCAAAACCCAACCAACCTGCCCAGCCATCATAAACACATCTAATTTCCTCTTTGACTCTGTAAACACTTGTCAAAGACGGCCTTTCCCTCAAAGGCCTGTGCAACTTGTTCACATAAACACACCTGAGCACGAGCAGCTGGTGTGTGTTGGTGTGATGAGATTGATCTCGCTGGGTTGTGTGTGTATAACGGCCAATGCTGACGAAAGAAGCAGAAAATAAACACGGGACGCATGGGGAGTATTGTAATCCCAACTTCCTGTCACAGTCAGCCCCTATTTACAGCCTAACAATGGGCGAAGCCCAGGCTGTGCACACACATGCGAGCAGGCTGGCACAGTTCACTTTTACTGCTGACATTGGTGTGTATGGCACAATCCTAGAAACGATTAGTGAGCTTAGATATCATGTTAAAGGTTAATACAAAAAGTTAGGCGCAGTGTCTTGTCATAGTCACCGTCCTCTATCTGTATTAGTACTGATTTATTTATCACATGACTGCAAAGAATCAGAGACAGAAACAACTTGTTTCAGATGCATGACGGTGCAAGTGGACATGTAAAAGCCCGCTTGTTTTTTTGTTTTTTTTCCCTGTTGGACTTATTTTTAGCAGTTTTTTATATTTAAGCAGTGACATGGTAAGATTGCTCTATCTGTACACACTGATGGCCAAAGTTGTGAGTGCTCTTTTCAATATAAATATGTAACAAGCAGTTTCCCACAAATATAGATCAGATATGGATTTTGTTCAGTGCTATTAAAATCTTTGGGTTTTTTGTTAAATTATATGTATATATAGTTATGAAACATATTAATGCTAGTATTATATTGACATTCACCAAAAAATAATTAATGAAATGTCAGAAATTAAAGATGACCTCTGTGGTTTGTAGTACATATGAGGAGATTCATGTCTTAGTCTGTGTAGTGTTGTCACACTAATGCAAGATCACGCAGCCACGGATGTCCACCAGGTATCACTTGTAATCCCACCTTCTCTGCTGATTGAAGCTTAATCTTTACTGGTAAATGTTAGGAATGGCTTTTTCAGAGGGATGTTTGCGAGACACTATAACATATTGCAGCTCTGCAACCTTCATTAGCCGCCTGAAGCCCTTGTTTTCAACAATAGAATATAATGTTTTGGTAACTACCTTAGATGGAACTTTTATTTTGAAACAGGAAACACTGGATATTATATTTGGACTGTGTTGTCATTCTAGCCCAGGTGGCAGTCAGGGCAAGTAATGAAAATGATTACTAGTTTGCACAGTTTCTACACAACTTGTGTTGCAGGATTATTCCTAACAGTCAGAACATAACATGGAATATTGACGCTTACGCTTGCATGAAGTCTGCAATTACCTGTTACTTTGAATGCGGCATTGGCTGGTGGGTGTAAAGTTTGCTTCAGTGTTACCCGTTGCGCCCCTGTGGACAACTTGGATATGATATCTTGGTGATGTCGCATGAAGAGGTTCCTCAGGATTGGCATGTCTTGCAAATCGCTTTTCTTTCATCGAGCTCATCGTTCTGTGGACGCTTTCTGAACCTAAACTGGTTTCCTTTTGCAACCTGAAATGTTTTGCGTGTTTTAAAAACCCAGACTTGGCTAACGGTGCTACTTTCTGACACCAAGTTAACTGTTTTCATTTCTTCACACACAGCGCACATGTGTGAATGAAAGGTCAAAGTTCATCAAGGGAAATGTATTAAATAAATCTATCTTTGGACTTAATCGATTCAGAATCGATTAATTGATCTTTTCAACACACCCTACACGAATAAATACTTAATTCTCCTTTTTCTTGGAATGTCTCGCTATAGTTGTTTACTTGTTAAAAGACATTTAATAATGCCTTTGAAGAACTTTTTAAGCCATATATGTCCATCCATTGCATTTCAGCTCTTTTCCTCTCTGCTTTGATCATCACCTCCTGAAACTCCACATGTCTGTGTAATTGCAGACTTAATCCCTGGACTAGAATCTCTCTCTGTAACAACTGAGTTGATATAAAGCCTTCCCTTTGTCTCTTTTCCTAAACCCACACTCGCACTGATTGTTCAACCCATATTTTTTTTGCTTGAATGCGGAGTGAACTGACATTGAACAAGAGAAGCGTGTGGGGGTCGCATGCGTCCGTGTTTCTGGGTATATGTGAACAAGGTGGTGCGGGATGCAGTGCATGTGTCTGTGCATGCGATGCGAGTGCGGTGAGCAGCTAAACACAGGCACTCAAAGAATCTCTTTCTTCTCTTTTGAAGTGAGTTCAAATGCTCTTCAAAGACTGTCTGCCCGTATGACGGCACAGTTGTGGAGGGGGGCGAGTGGGTGACCATGTGCCTTAAACATGTTCTCTCAGTTGCTGGAAAAGCGTTCGTCTGCTTCCAACTCTGTGTTTCTGCATTTTGAGCAGTAGTTCTGGGTATATGGATGTAGTGTCGTGTACTTTTAGCATTAGAGTTGAATATTATTAATTAGTTATCGTTTAATAAGTCTGTTTGCTTCTCTTTCACTCTGCTGTAATATTGGACCCTCATGTGGGCCCTTGTACAGCTTGTTGGCTTTTCTATCATCAGCTAATTCGATTGCACTCCTGTTGTGGTTTTATTTTCTGCTTGACTTCCTGCTTGTCTCTTTCCCACCCCTTGCTGCCTACTGCCCCCCTTTCCCAGCCCTGGTGAGAGTCTCCCCTTGAGCAGAAATTACAAGCTGCTTTATGCCTGGAGTAAACAGTGTTTTCAACAGTGCAGGCCTGTCCTGTCTCTCGCTGCCTCTCCTTCGCTCTCCCATTACCTCAGGGCATGAGAGGAGAGGGTTAGGGAGAAGGACAAGTGGTCCAACAAATCTGTGTAATAATAATGACTCCTCCATGCATGCACACCTGCCATTACTTTACAGCGTAAATAGTCAGTGGGATTGGATTAACTCAACAATACCAACATCCCTTCAAGGCCCTACCTTTGCCAGTTATCATTGTTTAACTTGAGCTAAACCTGGAGGAAAGAAAAGATAAGTCCAGAGCTGGAAAAGCACCTGAGACAATCAGGGAAGTGAAGTCTGGTTGAGTCTTGAATGTAATAGCCTGAGTGTGTTCTCTTCCCTGATTGAACGCATTATTCTTTCTACTCTGTTGCTCTGTATCTCCTCTTGTTTCCTTCACACGGTGTCTCAGTGTGTGATGGTTGGCAGTGAGGAATATAAAGGTTACATAAAGTAGATGTGGATCTGGGTAAGAAAGCAGAGATGTTACATAAAGAGCTGTAGCTGGACAAAGGTTAATAAAAATGGAGCCTTGTACTGTAGGCAGGAGCCATTGGAGAGAGAAAGCTGGGAGAAAAGAGAGAATGGCCATTACATAAACAGATAAAGATGGGCTGAATTATTGGTCGCTTTGCTCTGCTGTTACATAAAGAGATGCTCCATGTAGCAAAATGAAAGACAGAATGTGCTGTTAAGTGTGACACCACTGTGACGTCGGATAGTTTTTCATTTAATCCCAGACCCTCTTATACCCAGAAAGACTAAATCCACAATCCCCACACCTGTTAAACATCCACTGAGCTAGTCGCACACCCTCGTGTCCTGAGAATCCATGTACACCTAATATAACCTAACCTTTGACCGCAGCAGTAACTCTGCTTACGCTGACCTCTTAATTATTTGCTTATCCCGACACACAGCATTACCATGCTGGTCCGCAGCTCAGTCCGTCCTCCGTTTCTCATCTCTTTTCTCTCATCCCCTCTTCTCCCTCGCCTTCCTACCTCCCCTTCTCCTTTTTGGGTCTGCTTTGTGCAAAGGTCATAGAACATTTGCAAAAAGGATGGGGGGGGGGGGGCACATGAAAGTCTTGTGCTTATTAAAGTGTGTGCTTGTGTTTGCAAGCACATCTGTCATCTCAATGGTTTGAATGAAATTGTCATTTAACATGAAACTCACTTTCTTATTTCAGATGAAAAGATCAGAGTTTTCATTTATGTATATGTATGTATATATATATATATACACACACACACACACATATATATATATATATATATATATATACAAAGATCGTTTTGATAATTCATATTTTGTTTATTTTTAATGATTCTTTGTTTTCATGAATTTATTGCTGACGGGAGAGGATAGAAAAAGGGTAACAGAAAGAAATAGGAAAGCAAACAGAAAACGAAGAGGAGACAGAAATACACAATAAAATAAATAATGCAATCCAACAGCAGCTTCTACATCATCTGCTACACCTGTACAGATCTTATATCGGCAACAAATAGTTTCCAACAAATAGCTTTCAGAACGTAACGTGGCACCATATTGTGCACCTAGTCCATTTGGCGAAGCGGCATAGAACATGAATGAATGAATAATTCTGTATTCACATTTAAGCCATAAGATTTAAACTACACCTATGGTGTCCACAGCTGCTGACATTTTTTCCCTCAACTTGTTTTTCTTACACTAGTACCTGTGGGAAACTATTTGTACAGCTGTTTACAGATTATTGCTTTTTTTGCCACCAGTAATGTTTGTAACACGTCTTTTCTCCTCACATCGTAACGTTTCATAGATCACCCAGATGCATTACAGTCAAATGAAAAACCAGCTCAGACCATATCATTTTCCTTTCCCACCATTTGCACCCAGTCTACTAACACATGGCTGTTCCCAAAAATCAGAAAGATTTTCTGATATATTAGTACCCGTTCTCCAACACTAGCCAAATGTTACCTACTTATTTAAATAAGTGGGTAACATTTGTAGTATTTGGTAGGTAGCATTTGTTTTGTGATAAACGTTTCATTTGTTTGGTCATAAACTAAAAATCCAATAACTTTTTTTTCTGTCTAAATTGTGATTTGTCCAGTCTTCATCCATTAATGTCAGCTTAGTGTTGTGATGCTGGTAGGCCTATTCTGTTCCGAGTGGAGGATCTGTTTTCAGAGAGGACCAGCAACATCATGGGGAAGGAACTGGAGTCCTTCATGGTGATATTATTGCAGATAATATTTTTAAACTTAAAAACAAAACTGGAGAACACCTTAAAACCCCACCATGATGTGCTGGTAAGCCAGAAGAGCCACTTCCACTTTGAGTTATCAAACTGTAGCTCTATAACTCATTTAGGCATATTATAAACTGGTTAACTAGTTAATCCATCACCAGTTTAATGCCGCAGCGGATCAAAGCAAGTTTTTGAAAATGAGAGCGACGACTCATCGAAGGAAGTTGTGGAACGACTTCAAATCTTTGACAAAATGCAGAACAAAAGCCCAGAGCGAGTAACCTTGCTACACTTTTTGATCCTCATCTGAACTTTGAAGCACAGAGTATCACCAACAAGGCTTTTTATCATCTTAAGAAACACTGCAAATGCACAGTCATATCTCTCCCACGCAGGGACTTATGTGTGCTTTCATCACTTACAGGCTTGACAACAGCACTGCGATGCGTTCTTTTGTGGCCCGCTGAAGAAGCAGCCATAGCTAAAAAGCAGAGCAGCCAACATGCGGCAACACAACTGCTGACCAGGATCAGTATGAGAGCGCAGATTATGAACACATGCACATGTTTAAAGCCTCCTCTCAGGTAGATTTGTCACAGACGCTGTGCAAGATGCATCCTGTGAAATGTATTCATTGATGCAGCAGTGAGCTTTAGTTCTGAAATCTACACATCTGTGATGGGGTTCATGCAGGAATGGCTTCTAGAGGCAACAACAGATGATAGATATTCTTATCTTGTTCATCTGCAAATCCTCTACATCTACTAAATGGAATGGTTTTCCTTTGTATATATGTTTTTGTTATCTTTGTCATCACCTGCCTTATTGTTATGCTGCATGGTGAAAGACTCATCTGGGTAATCATCTTCATGTAAATATGTGCCACTGGGAGGCACCGAAGCTTATTTCTGTGTTCCATGATGACTAAATGATGCTTTTAAGTGCACGCGGAGGTGCAGAGTGGTCCTTATTTGCAAATTTCCTACAAAGTAGATACAATAAAGCTAAAAGTAAGTTGTATTGTTTCCATGAAATACACTTTTCTAGTGAAAATTTGTCAGGTTGCAACGGAGGAATAAAGTTTAACCAATTTAGTGTGTAACTGAAGATGTGTGTGCGTAGCAAAAAAAATTTTTCTGTGTCAGCCTCAGCGTATGTACTTGTCGCACTCACAGTGTATTTATGTGTGATAGTATCTGTGTATACTGTGAACCTGTTTTATACAAATCTCACTCGCCTCTCTGCAGCTGCAAACACACACAAGCACCCCACCTCCATCCCCCTTGTCACTGACACACACCCACCGATTGGCCATCGTTGAAGCAAGGCATACACTGTTCCCTAGCAACAGAGCGCCGGTTAACCAATAGGGGGCTTTCTGTGAGGAAGGGGCCAGTTTTCCATTCTGCTGTTACTAAGGTGCAGAGAGGACTGCTGGGGTTGCCGCTGCGCCTGTATCTGTGTACTCTATCCGTGCATGTGTGTGTTACAGGCAGGTAGCGGCAGCCTCTGGTTTCACTCACTTTCCCAGTGTCATCACACTGCTGCAGACTAACACAGATCCAAGTCAGCAAGTTGTGCAACGAGCCGATTTTAGCAGTTTGTACACATGCAAAATTGAGTGTGAGGGGATGGGAGCATGTTCCTAATGCACACAACGTGTGGTTTTTCACTCTGCTTCCTGTTGCTTTCATTACCTAATGCTTCCACCACATTACCAACGAGGATTAATGTGGCTGAGGCAGTCTGCCAGCCTAATTCAAGATGTAACCAAAAAAAAAAAAAAAATCATTTTACAACAGTATAATCCCTCTGCTTGCTCGCAGCACCAGAAAAGATCTTTCTGCATTTCACAAGGTTGCGCTTCTCCCACAGGATTATCTTAATATGTGGGATAACATTGTGTTATGTCACCGGAGACGGGATGTATCCTCATGACAATAGTAACAAATCCTTTTAGTCAAATCAATGTGTGACAGTGACATGACAGATATGACAAATGCACCATACAGCTGCTGTCCAGTTATAAATCCATACAGCCGTCCAGAGAATTCAAATGTAAAGCTGCAATAATCAATACTTATATCATCACATTCGATCCAGTGACTTGGTGAAAGTCACTGACTTGGCTGCTCATGGCGAACCCACTTTAGCCAGCTGATGTACAGAGGTCATGTTATGGTCTCTCATTTTAATATAGTGTGTGACAGGTTTTTCACTACCTTCATATTTATTTAGATCTTACCACTAATAAATTACACTCTCAAAAATTGTTAAAAGGTTTCTTTAGGAAGTTTTTCTTTGCTTTTCTGATTTAAACAAATGTTCAATCCAGTCTTTGTACCTGAGTGTGTTGAGAGGAATGTGTGTTTATTCACAGAGATCCACGAATAGGCCACAATGAAACGGGCAAAATGCCTACCAAGGAGCTTTAGAGACACAGGGGTTAAAATAAAATCCTGACTAAACAATTGAAGCATGTTGTGCTGATTAACATCTTGCAATAGTCCCAAGTAAAAAAAAAATATTTAAATTACCCCCATAAATGATATAAAACATAATATAAAAATATTATATAATACATATGCACAGAATATATACCGACTTCTGATGTGCTACAATTACTATCCTAATGTGTGTTATTAATTATTTAATGGAAGTGAGAGGTAGAAGATTTTTTAAATGACTCATCAAGCAGTCAGAACATAACTCTGTTCTAAATCACAGACTGACTGAACTGTTTTACCTCAAATGGGACCAAAAAGTAGTAAATGGCATCATGTTGTTTCAAATAAAATGATATTCCAAAGATTGAGACTGTAAGTCCATGAAGCAAATATCTGGTGATGCCACAAATCAGGTGAGTAGAACTGTTGGTGGGATTTAATCACATGACTTTTGCAGGTTTAAACAAAAGGGAAGAAAATGGTGGTCAGACATGACAAAATGATTGATGCAGTGTCAGAAAGATGTGAGATGTCTGAATATTTTCAAAGTTTAGATGCAAGTTGACGCACAAGAACCCAAATTTAACCAGATAAACCTCAACGTGACATATCTGAAAGGGGCCGGCCCACTGGGTAATGGTTCAAGACACCAGACCATCATCAGCACTTAACATGAGAGACATTCCAGCTTTAAACAGGCTGGCCAGCAAGCAAAGCAGTCAAGTGTGATCCTAAAAGGAGGAAGGCATCATGCATTTAGCAAAAACATGAAAAGATGGAAATGTGACAGAAAGCACTACTTAAAACAACTTTATAAAAAAAAACAAGAGGATAGTTTCTCCATCTGACCATCAGGATGAAGTGATAAAGTGCATTATCAGAACAACATACATGTTCACATTTATAGATTTGTGTTTTTATTTTGACTTCTTTGTTCATGACAGTATACCAATTAATGCCAACTACTCCAAAATGTACCTTTAATCCCCCCAAAAACGCATTGAAAAGGCATTAAAGTGTTAATTCAGCCACATTCCAGGGTGTGTATGCACATTAAAGGTATGCTATTCAAAACATATGCATGCTTTTCTGAGGGGAATGTCAAACTGATAGAACACCTCCTTTTTAATTACTCATGCTATTCCCACCATGCGCCTGTATTTCCATAAGAATACAAACGATTTGTCTCCTATACATACAGTTTAAATCTAATTTCGGTTCAATTTATCCAAACCAAGTGGCAGAGATAGTTCATGAAAACTTTCCAACGATCATTTTAAATCATAGGAAAATCCTGCTTTACCAGACATAAAATGTTAAGTTAAAGGGTTAAACTTAAACCTGAGATGGCATTGATACCCATACAACAATCCAGATGGGTTTCTAGACAATTTAACTAGACAAATTGTGGAATCAGTTCATATTAAGATTCAGTCAAATTCTGCATTTCTGCTCCTGGAAGTACAGATTTGATCGTTTTTATAGCATTGCTGTGTGAGTTCAGTGTAAACAAAGCAGCTGTTTGCCTCTATCATGGCCTATATTCTTCCAAATAACCCAGTCTATGTTGTTTTCATCATAAAGTCAGCCAGGACACCCTTCTGAATTAAACACATGAACTCAAGTTAAAAATAAGCTCAGGTCATCTGTTCTTGCCATTTTCCACCATCCTGGTGAGCAAAACTTAAAAAAAGCAGCTGCAACTTTATTAATCCCATGAGCTTTAAATATCTACAACACATCATCAGCTTACAGAGAAAGACCCAAACCACCTTTAGTAAAGTGTGTTACACACTTATACAATTTCGGTTTCTCCTTTCAGACAAGGTTAGCGTGCAGATGGTTTTTTTTACAGTGAAAAAGGTTTCAATGTCTTGCGTCTGCATGATGTCCCTGGCACACTTTCTGATTGCAATAGCCTCCTTTAACCATCTTTTGTGTTTTTGTTTCTGATCTAATTATGTGTGTTGTCACAGTCCATGATGTACTTATTGCATTTGCAATGAAACGATATGTTTGGGGACACCATCATGGGGATGAGGAGGGATTTATTGCTCTTACACAGCTGGGAATGTCTCCTCCAGAAACTATCAAACCACAGTGGCGGATCTGTCTGGCCTATCAGGTTTGCTATGCCAAGAAATAACAGCTGATAAACGACATGTCACACTCGTGTAAAGAAAAAAACTGCAGACACCAGTGGAAACATGACAAAATAAAAGCCAAAAACCTTCCATCTTAACTTTGAAAGGTGAAAGAGTGAACATTTAAAAAACGAGACAAAATGTTAAACTCATCAATGCAAAATGACGTCCTGCACCTTTGCTCCCTAAGAAAGATGCATGAATCCTTCATATTTTCAATAAATCTTTGCATAGGACTTGAAAGGAGCTTGATCAGTCTCACAATTTTAATTAAAACAACCAAAGGCAGCAAAAACATAAGTGATCAAGAAGATGTTACACCCCCTGCTCTGTTTTACAGCTAGCTTGCTGATCACTTTCAGCTACACATAAATTACAAAATTGATGTGATGCAACATTTTGACTTGTTATTGCAAGATGCTTCTTTCTTGCATTTCAGAGAAAATTTTGTTTAGAGGCATATTTTTATTTCAGACACACGAAACTGCATCCATCTTTTTTTTATGACGTTTATGTTTGCAGCAGGGAGATTTTTTAATTGAGGCTGCAATTTGTAACCTGATCAGAACCCAAATGCTTTGTTTCTTCAGCTGCATTAAACTGCAGCACACTTGTAGTGTTAGTTCATGAATAGAGTGCCAGATGTTTCCCTGCAGGGACAATAAATATGAATGAACATTCATCAGGTTGCCACAAATGCAACTGCAAATGAATGTTAATGTTGCCCCACTTATTTTTAGCTCACTCCACCCTTCTAAGGCTCAGGTTATGATATCACAGTGCAAGCACATCAGGCATACCATCAGCACAATGTGTTTAAAATGGATCCACAGAACATCCACAGTGGAAGGTGGAGGGAAACGCAGACCACCAGAGAGTAGATGAGAGGTGTATGACAACTTTTTTTTTTTTTTTTTTTTTTTTTTTTAAAGTGGATAACAACACACATTTTCTGGTTTTCTTTCCAGGGATGCTCTCAAAGTGTTGCTTTGGGGTACACACATGAGAAATGCTGCCAATAATAGAGTAAGGAATAAAAAAGGGTGTTAAAGGGAGTGCAACACCTCCCCTAAACTCCACCTTCTCTTTCACATCTGGCCTGCTATGGTGCGAAGTGAGTGTGATTTTTTTTTCACCGTTGGTACAGGAAAGTTACAGGTAATAGCACAGGGATTCACATCGTGACACCAGGACATTCAAGAACAAAGGCTTTTATACATTATTTAACAACAATTTAAACAACTTAACATTTTAGTGTAGGAACAGATTCAAAGAAAGAAGAGGGAGTCGAATTTAGACAGAAGTTGATATAGAATATAGTGACAGTGTTTTAGAAGAGTATACAACCAGCATACAAACTGGTGACAGGTTAGGGTGTTGGGTAAAAAAGGAGTACCCGTCAAAGATTTTGTGTTTTAACAAGCAAGGATGTGTTGTAGCGAATCAATTTCTACTAAACTGTTTCTACTTCTAAGATTTTCTACTTTTTCACTGAGGCGAATTTTTAAAGAAAAACAATGATGAAATCACACAGATCTAAAAAAAACTACATCAGCTGATATGCAACAGAATGGAAATCATGTGCTTCATTGGAATTTCTATCCTGTTTTCACATCCCACCAATATTATCAATAAAATCTGCTTAAATTTGATTATTAACACTGGGCATGATGGTGAGATCTATGAAAATTAAGTATTCGTGAACGACAATGAATAAGTAACCAGAGGAAAGAAAAAACAAAAAAACCAAAACAGTGATTCTGCCAGTTTTCTCTGCAGCTGTTTCCTTTAGGGGATATAATAAATGCTGGGAGTATAAAACCCAGTTTACTCTGTCAGGGGACAATGCTCATGGTAGATATGCAGTAAATACACCACAAACATATGAAGATAAAGGATTGCCACAAGTAACAGATACTAATTGCAAACCAATATTTCTCATAAACTTTAAACCCAGAGATTTGATTCAAGGCCTCACAGCTTGTCTCTCCGTGGATATGAAAGGTCACAACTTACTGAAAAACATTTTACAACTGAACGAATTCAAGCCAGAGAATATTCACAAGTTGAGTTTGGTATTGTCATTAGACTCAGTTAGCATTTCTAAAGCAGGTCTATTATTTATCTGTGGTAAACTATGATTACCTGCACTTTAGTTACATGCCAAACCTAGTCACTTTAATGATTAAAGTAATCTTACACTGTTTTAAGAGTGCAGGACTCCTGGCACAATATGAGCCACTGCACAAAAATCTAGTCAGCCATGTTTTGAGAAAAGCTGAGCAGTGATAGCAGTTTTTGTTTTGGTTCAAACCGACACATTTTTATTACTGCTGTAGTATTAAATAAACACACCTGAAAACATTTTCAAATAATTTAACAGCTTTCCCCTACAATAAACTTCATTGATTTAACTGAGAGTTGCTTTTGGGAGGCTTACAAGTGACCCACTTCAGCTGTTGCAAATCAAGAGAGGTTTATTACATTACACTGATTTAGCAGCCACTTTTATCCAGATTGACTTACAAATAAGGGCTACATAGAACATATTGCACCCAATTATTTTGCAACAGGGTTATGTGAGAAATATGCACTGCTTTGTGATGGTTGGCACCTCAGGCAGGAAGGGAGCCTTTAGCAGAGGCTTGTGTGTGTGGAGTGTTTTACCCCTCATATTAAACATCAGTCTGTGTTTATTCCAGCAGAAGTGCTTGTGTCTGCGTGTGAGAATGCGGTCAGTGCCATCTGAGCCTTACCGAGTTGCCTTTGCTTTGCGTGATGCTGAGGTCCTGCCGCTCTGGGGTGATGGGGGAGGATTTCAGAGGGGGGGAAAGGGTTAGGTCTCGACGTAGAGGCCGTGAATCTATCTTCTCCCCCGGTCTGTCAGGGTTGTGTACAGAGTCTTTGGCCCCCTCCCTCCCATCTCGGTTCTTATGCCTCTGTCGCTGCACGGCGTGTGAGCGCCCCTCTCCGTGAGCGTGCCCGTGCCTCTCGTCCCCGTGCCCATGGAGCTTGTTGGTGGTGGAGTCTCTGGGTTGTAAAGGCTTCATCTCCATCTCATAGTTGCTAATTTTCTCCTCGTCCTGCTCCAAAAGTCGTCCACCTCTGCCGTGCACGCTCCTGTGCCCGGACGTCCACGTGGCAGAAGAGGATGATTCCAACCACCTGTCTCCTCTGGCCTGTCTGTGATTGGAGGAGCCATGCTCCCGGGATTTGTGATTGGAGGAGCTGTGTTTGTGTCCGTTGGTCCGGCTTGCTCCTCGCCCGCTGACCCCACTCCCTCCTTTTGACAACATTCCTCTCCTCCTGTCCTCACTCCAGCTGTTTGCACGGGGATACTCCCCTTTTACTCCTCCTCCTTCTCCTCCCCCACTACCTCCCTCCATTAACACCTGAATCTCAGTCTGCCCTCCACCTTTCTCACCCTTCTCCCCTCCCTCCTTCCCTCTGTCCCCGTGGTCCACGGCGGTCTGCCGGTGGAAACGGGCGCTTTTGGTGCGCTGCGATGGCCTGGCAGGAGGAGGCGGCGTATGGGGCGGTGAGGAAGAAGGCGGGCTGAGGTCAGGGGTGGCAGCATCATTAGAGGGGTCATCGGAGCCCACACTCTTCATGTAGAGATCTGGACTTTCTGCCGTACCAGCACTACTCGACAACCCCTCACCCTCCACTTCACTGGATACCTGACGTTTGGGACGCTGCACCTCCATACCTGGACATGAAAAAGAGGACGTATTGTTAGTGAGGAGTTACTCATGTTTGCTTTACTCAAATATTTTTAATAAAAGGGATCTTTATTGATCTTTGTCAGGCAGGTTATAGCTTTAAGAAATACTGCACTTATCTATTAACACCCCCCAAAAGAAGCTTTCCTTATTTTCTACTGCAGTTGCCCTTTTTTCTCAACTAAATTATCACTATTGTCGCTCAGTTTAATTTACTACCCTCTTCAGAAATCACAGACAAAAATGTTCTATTTGGAGCAGCTTTGATAAAACTTCCAAAGAATTTTTCAGTTTCTTTACTTGATGTCACTGTTGTTGTTTTCACTTTTTAGCACATAAATATTCAATTAAATAGTCAAATTTGCAATTTTATTGTTTACAATTAGTCCAGTTATAGGCCTTTTTATAAAGTACTCTAAGCAGCAAAAAGTAAAATGCCATTGCTACCTAACATTAAATAAGCAAATAAAAATTAACTTACAGCTATCACAATAAACCAAAACCACATGTTTACTGTTTGAACATGTCAGAAGTTTAGAAATCACAAGAAATGATATAACAAATTATTATTTGCCATTTTTTGTTTCTTCCTTTCTGAAACTCTGTGTATGATGTGCACAGTGGGAGCAGAAGCTGCATCGGAGGGTTTATTGAAGGGTATGAAGTCAGGGTAATCTCATCAGACACATAACTATGCAACTCAGTCACTTCTGGGTCTGGAAAGGTCTGGTTTGTTTTTAGCATCTGTTTTTTTTATTTTTAGCCAAATTTCAGGAAAAATCCAGGTGGATTTTACAACAACAACACTGACCCATAAATAAATGAAAACAGTCATTTAAAAAAATGATTTATTATGATTATAGCATAACTCTTCTTTAATTGTACAATATGATTTGAATGTTTACTATAAGACCCTATTTAACGGTGTAAACAGTGATTACAGCAGAGAGTGGGAACCTCAGACTTTAAACAATAGCATCAGCAAAAGATGCACAGCTTTGAGTTTCTGCTTTATTTCCCATTTTCCTCATTTGATACCCCATCATATTTCATACACTTCTGGTAATTTCCTGTGCATGTCAGAGAACTCTCATGCTACAATCTGACAGGAGTTCATCCTGTTGGCCCTTAATGCTCCTCTTTAATAAGCTGTTATCAGAGATGACATGATGTGTGAGATTGTACAAGGTCTATGGGGGCCGCCATGAAGGAATATTTCTTCATGAAAGACTGGTTGCTAAGGTGACCCCTCCACATTTTATCTAAGAAAGTATATAACACTGTTCTGCTAAACAGGCAGAGGCCAATTTTTAACAGTCTGACCAAAATATTATGCTGTTCATAGTGATGTTTCTAAACTACTGTGTAGTCTGTTTTCTTTCATTGCAGTTTGAAACAAGTCATCAACTCCTGATAAAAGAAAACTTCCGAGCTCGACCATAGTGGAGGTAAGCTGGAGTTCGGATGAAGAACTCCTCCCTGCTTGGAACTGTGCAAAAGTGGAACCTAAAAAATAAAGATATGCAGTTTTGTCCTAAGCAAGGAGGCAAACTTCTCAGGAAACTATCAGCTGATATTGTTCATAAACTCAAAGACTGGTCAGTCAGGAGAATCCAGGAAAAAAAATTCACCTCAGAAACACCTTAAGGATGCAGGAAGAAAGAGCGAATACTTAATTTTTTGTAACAAATGTTTTCCAAAAACATTTAAGAAAAAAAAATTAAACGTAATTTCATATACGAGGTCTTTGACATGCTCTCTGAAACTAATGCTTTGAAGGTCTTTGACAATGGCTGAGGTGTCATTTAACAACTCGTGTGTTATACCCACAGGTTGTCATTAAATATGAATAAAAGACATTTAATCAATTTATCAAACTGATTTTTAAGCTCTGACTCCACAGCTGCATTTACTGCCCCTTTAAGTTCCCTGGTATGTTGTCAATTCAATGTTTTAAACTTTAAATTCAATGCGAAACACTCTTATTGGGAACTCCTTAAACAAGAATGATGCGGCTGAAAACAAAGATGTGCCATGACGGTATTTTTTATTGGTTTTACGAGCAGCTCTGAGGACAGGCTTATAAATA
>JBAMHX010000007.1:10416074-10440779 GCA_037177515.1 Pseudomugil tenellus | reverse complement strand
TAAATATTTTATAAACACATATATATATATATATATATATATATATATATGTGTTTATAAAATCTTTAGATCATATAATTATAAAATATCATTTATTTTATATAAGTATTTCATACAATACATTCAAAGTAAAATGAAAACCAAGTTAACTAACATTAATAAAAAGAAAATATTGCATATTTCTCTAGAAGTTAAATGACATTTTTATTAATGCATGCATGAAACAGTTATAGGGGGAATTTACCTCTTTTTTTTTTCATTGGAATTAGCAAAATCTTATGCAGAATCTGACTCAAAAGTACTTCTTAACCCATCAGAGCTTCAGAAAATAACCATCCTGGCACCATTCTCCTGGAGAAAAGGAGGTATTGGGTTAATACCTTTTGATCTCTTAAAATTAGCCTGAAAGTAATAAAAGATCAACTTTATCTTCAGAAAACATTCACTAAATGCTAGAATGTTTTTTTCGCATACTGAAAACCAGTAGAACTTTTTTCCTGGTTATTTAAGATCTTATAGGTTGGTAGGAACATACCGAGGATTTTTAAGTGGTTTCAAACGCACACAGACTCACAAAAACCTTCAGAAAACACTCTTAGAAAGTTCTTTATAGTTCCCAAATGACAGGATGAGATTCCTCCAGGCTGAGTCGTTTCCCCAAGATGTTTAACTTTTGTAAATTATTACTTAACATCCATCAATTGTCTGTATCCACTTATATTAATCCATAGCAGGGGATGGGAGAGGTCTGTAAACTGTCCCAGCTGCTACTGGGTAAGATCCTACTTCACATTATTGTCACATCATTCATTTCTTCTGCAACATTCCGCTTTCAGGACGGAAAAGGCGCCTTTTCTTCTTTAAATTGATCATTTTTTCTGACTAATAGTTATGGAACAGATGTACATTATTCCTGGCCTTTATCCTCTCTTATGAATAAGTCAACATAATACACACACACGTAAAGCTGCTTTAAAGGCCTCCAAGGTCATGTATAACTATCAGAAGAAAAGCACTTTGTTTGCAGTGTTACTGCCCATTCAGCTACATAATGCTCACATAAGGTTTGCCCATTTAACTTTTACCGTGACGTCTGTTCCAGCAGCCTTGTCATAAGTGCACTTACAGGCGTATGTAGTATGTGGGAGGAGGAGGAGAAGCTGTAGCGGAGAGAGTGAAGAATGGCTGCACATAAATGGTGCTCTTGGATTATTAATGCGACACTTTGTTTTTAAAGTTTAAAAAAGGATGCAATAAAAACATGAAAGAGAAACGGATTCTGCATAAAGACACAGAGTGTTATGAAAGCCAACCATATCTGGAGTTAATAGACTTCAAAGCTGAATATTCAGGGGTTTTTTTTATAGAAAATAAAGCATTTTTAGGTAAAGCTTGTAAACTGTTGCTTTAATCTGGAAACATTATCGTCAGGTGAACGTTTGGTCCCAGCGAGAGCAGCAAATGTTGGTTAGTTGTAATGATGTAAAGATTTGTGACATGATGCCAGCATTAAGATAAGCGTTTTGCTTTCAGATCCTTGAACATTTGCTTCCTGTTTTACGAAGCAGAGATGTGTTTAGTGAGAACTGTGGCTCTTCTGCTGCTGTCATTGCAGCTGTGGTGTTGGTATCCTGTGGTTTGCACTGTTTGACTCAGAGGGCTCCATGCTAACAGTATGTAATATGTGAGTCGCTACTGAAATCGAGTTAATCCTTGTCAGTGTTCAGTGGTTAAAGCCAAAGTTTTACGCCTTCCATTGAGGCTGCAAAATAAATGTTATTTCTCTCCAGTAAAATATATAAAAATTCTCTTTTGAATATTATTTGTTCATGATTTTTTTATCTTTTCTAGCTTCTAATGCAATCTTTGCAGAATGAGCCGCAATACTGATCGGCCCCTGAAAAGTTGTTGAATATTTACAGGTAAATATGTTACAAACTTTAAAGTAAATAAGTAAAAGTAAGTAAACACTTCTTAGATGCTTCTGTAGTAGCACTGTGCTGGAACTTTAAATGGTTGCAGATGGAAATGGTGCACACAAGTGAGAAACGAATGTTTAATGCAGTAATTCAGCTGCAACTTGAAGGCGTTTGAACTCTGATGTGGGAGTTCTCAGCCGAACTAAATCCTTCATTTAAAGCCGTTTTATTTATCTTCTAAAGTACACGAAAGAACTTTTTGGTGTTCCACAACTTTAACAGTGAATAATGAGCGGCTCACTTTCGAACAGAAAAGCGCTAATTCGAGACATGTTTGGCCTTTCTTTTTAAAATGAGTAAAATGAGTAAACCTCAGTTCTCAGCTCGGAAATATGTAATGAACTAATGCGTCGTACAGAACGCCAACATGTTGCTTCAAAGCAACCCTGCTGAGCTTTATGAACTTTTTCTCACATTAATGCACCTTGTCACCGTTTACTGGAAGCTAATTCAGCATCCCGCTTGCATCCTGTCTCTTCTCTGAGCTCTTTTCACCCACTAAAAGTCTTTTTGATGTGTCACCTTCTGTTCTGACATCCATAAAGTTATGAAATGCAGCTTCCCAGCAGTTAGCAGTTTTTTTTTTTTGTTTTCAATCCTTTTTAATATAATTTATTAATTCACTTTTTTAACTTCTGATTGGATATCAGTGGATAAAAATATTATCAAATCATATAAAATCATTAGATCTACTACATGTTAATTACTAATTAAAAATAAGAAACTAACAGACTAAATTTGTTGATCTGATTTTAAGGCTGATACTTTATAAGCATGACACACCACTAATCATGCATATGTACAGTTTATATGATATCCCTGTTGATGTTGACTTAGTAATCACACAAACCAATCAGAAGCAGATTCACACCTCATTAATAACCATAAGAAACCAGTATAGCTATGTTAGCTTAGAAAACTCAGAGCTACAACATAAACTGTGCCCATAAGATTTACAATATATGCTAACAGTCTAAAGAATAAGCTGCAAGTTCTGGGTTTAATTCAGTCTTTTACCGCCTAAAAGCTGCCTCAGTAAAGAAATGCTAGGTCTGCGTTTTTGGGGGGTGGGGGCCGGGGTGGGGGTCATTTAGCATGTTTGCTACTGAATATATTTCCTTAACTTCTACCAATGTTATGGTCTGTTAGCCAAATGGGGTTTTTTTTTGTTGTTGTTGTTTTTTTTTTTTTTTTGTTAGTGCAACACCATTGTTTTTTTTTCTTCATCTGTGTCTCCATTGCAGATTAAATTCTACAATCACCCTCCCAGTTAGCGGTGTGCTGGTTTGGCGGGAAAGTCCAGTCTGCCTTAAGAGTTCTTCTCAGCTGCATATTTTTTAATAGCACTATATTTATATGTTCTTTCTTTCAGTTCTGTTGATAGCTGCTGTGAAAATGTTTTGAACTTTTTTATTCTACAAATAGACACAGAAGTATCTGGTGTAACTTCTTTAACCTTGCTGAGGGTCACAGATCATATTCTCACAACATCCATCCAGGTCATCGACACCTGCGCCACATCCCTCTCCCTCTGCTTCCTCCAAAGCGCCTGCTTTCGCAGAATCCAGAGCAGAGCCGGCTCTGCTCTCCACATTTAACCACAACCTCTGCATTATGCACACACTGCACAGCAACAAGCCTTCCTGAATGCACACACACACACACACAGATAAGCGCTGCATCCTCTAAAGAGAATTACGGTACGGTAACACACAGAGGCCTGCTAGTAACTTCACCACATCCTCCACCATACAGCGAAAAGCGACACCAAAAAGAAGTGTAGCACTATCACACTCACAGTTCTTCATCACACTGAGCGCAGGCAAGTGCGTTCACATTGATGTGGTTTGTTTGAAACTGTGTTGCTTGTGTTTTCTTTTCCTTTTTGCTTCCCGACAGTCATCCTGTTTAACCCTGTAGAAATGTCATTTTATTGGGTTTACTATAATAATGAGCAATAAGAAAAAGAAATACTTTATAAAACAGACATCATTTGGCATTTTATGCACATCCAGTACATGACTGGTGTAATTTTCCTCACCCTCATTTCCTCATTTCACATTGAATGTCTCCCCCTGTTGTTGGAATACGGTAACTGCAACATATTTCTTTAATAAACTATCTGACAGATATTTAAGTCAGTTTGCTCTGTATTATTTAATCAATACAAATGATTTATTTATGAGTGAGGACCTGTGTGTCAGCTTAAATATCTTAATTTCTGTATTTATTGATCATTTCAGAGAGGCTACAGTTGCATAAACAATTTATTCACGTGTCAGTCATGTTAAAAAAGTAGAAAATATCTTATTCGAATTTAAAATTCTGTTAAAATGGTGGGTTAGAGCTCGATATAAAGTCCTGTATTTGTGTCTACCGTTGTTAGATATGATTACCGTGGGCCAAAAGCTAATATGCAGCTAATGAAACAATAGTGGACATTAATTTGCTTAAATGCTGCTGCACTTTTATATTGTATGTGCCTTAGTTGGATGTGTTGAAGTAGTCGTTGCTATGAATGCACATAGCTGGTGTTTTCCTTGTCTTTTCTCTAGTACAGAGAGAGTGTGTGTGTGTCCAAGGACGCCTCTCCTGCTCAGGGACATGACGTGGACCCCGAGGAGCAGGTGAGTGGTGTAAAGTTACTGTGAACAAGAATGCAGTGAGCACAAGGGCCTACTGTTCTCCGAACTGTGGCTTGTGTGAATGCTGACCTTCTGCACCTCTTCTGCCTGGCAGTAATAACACCATGGAGCGTGCTCCGTGTCTTTGTCAGGCATGTTTAAGGTGCATGGAGCGAGTCGCTTTAGTATGCTTCAGGTGTGTAAGGCCGTCCATGCAGAATTAGGCATTTTCACTTCGAAACATTTCTGTTTTCAAACTGGTTTTACCTCTTAAACTGATACCACTGTTCAAAAGCAACAGCCTAAAAAACTGGGAGGCAGGTTTAATACTTTTAAATCATATTTAATTATTTGACCATCTCTAAAGCTTCACTTTACACTGAATTACAGTCCACCGCCTGCGCATGGACGGCCATTCATGAACATTTCTGAACATGGTGAAGAGGACACTTACAGCAACCATAAAAAGTGGAAAAAGGTCTGGTAACAGTAAGAGTACTGCATATTATATCACATATCTGCATTAAACAAAGAAAAATAATCCATCTTTCTTTTTCTTTGCTCTTTTTTTGTACTTTTGAAGCACTTCAGTTTGCCTAATTTGTGAAATAAATACATATGTATTCTTCTCCCTCCCACATCTATAAGTGTACTTATACGCTTCATTTTATATAAATTCCACTTTAATATTTTCTCCTTTTTTACATGGAAAGAACTTGTTTTATACCAATAAGTTTTGCACTGAGTGGTCTACAAATCGGCACAGAGTGCTGAGTTATGACTTGCATGGAAAGGCTAATCGTTTGGTAGACGATCCTTTTATACCCAATGCTGACACCCTTACCTGTCACAGATTAATCTCCTGATTGTGGATTCTTTCATAGACGTATCTGAGTGGGTTGTTGGCATCAGTTCCAGCTAATTTAAAATGAAGTTGCACAGCAAAGACAGAAATTAATGTAATTTGTACATAAGCCAGTTAAATAGAAGCTCAAATAAAAAAAATCCAGAAATGGTTCCAGAGATGAGATTTGTAAATGAGAGCAGTGTCTTGTTACATGTGCAGAGAAATGTGGCTGATAAAGCAAAATAAGTCAGCTTCAATTGTTGTGCTTTTACTGAATATTTAAGAGCAAAGCTCTCTCTGAAGGCTCAGTTGTTGCTCCGGGGGTTGTTGAAGACTGGGTTTCTGATGAAACAGGGTGCATAACTCTTTGGCAGTATGCAGAAAATCCACACATTACCTGCAAAATCTTACTTTTATTGTTGGTTTTCATCGTTTTATTGGTGCTTCTAATCCTCATCAATAAAAAACTGTTGGTTTTCTCCTGTCCAGCGTTTTGTGTGTGTTTGTGTGTGTGTATGCACTACTGGGTGAGAGGTCAAGTCAGGGGTTACGTTACTCTAACGTCCTCTGTTAGAAATCCTGAGGGGATGGACATTCCTGATGAAAGTCCGGTTTCATGGGAAGGTGGTTAAGGGATCAGTTACTGACAAGACGGGAATGTGGAGGGCTGAGTTATCAAGAGTTAGTTACTGTGCTAAGCACAAAAACAGAGAAAAAACCTGAATAATTAATTCATATTGCATCTTAAGTCTTTTCAACGTCAAATTTTCCCGTTTCACTTTTCTCCTTTATGTGTTCTGTGCTACCTGAGGCTGCTGTGACAGCACAGCGCAGGAGGAAGCGGGGGTCTCTGGCGTTTGACTGACAGCCCAGCGGTGATTGTGCAGCGAGGAGGTGAAAGGTGGAGGTCTGGGGGCAGGCTCCCATGGAGGAAGGGAGATCAGAGCTGGGGGTGAGGGGATAACAAGGGGGAGTGATCCGAGGTATTTTGCAAAAGGGATTTTTACATAAGAGCAAGTAACATGTATAGTGACCCCCCCCCCTCACCCTATGTTTAGTAATTTACCAAAATGGCAATGGTAATAAATTTAAAAAGTGATCAGTGTTTAAATCACCATTTCCACTGTCATTCTGTCCTTAAAGATAATAAATGATTCAATTACATTTTATTTTACTCATATTTCATAACACATTAAAGGAATACAAGGTTGAAACAGTTGTTTATTCATGCATATTTATTTATTTTAGTGGAATGGGACTCTAAAAGAGTTCACAGTCATGCAAACGTTTGAGCACCCCTCTTTAAAAAGTTTATTATAACAAAGTCAGAATGTGATTCCGACTTTTAGGAAACTTAAATAATACTGTGACACAGAAACATCTTTACAGAGAAGAGTTGGACTGAAACAGGACTAAATGGGAGCGCATGAACAAGCTTAATTTAATTTAAATTAAATTAAACTTGTTTTATACTGTGGTCTATTGAAAGTTGCTATTTTACAAATTAAGCTAAGTATCCTTTACTTCCACAGTTCTTCTCTGATTATTAGGAAACTATTGTCTAAATTAGGAAAAGGATATGAGCAGGAATTATGGAGATCTAGTCAAGGAGAGCGAGAAAGCTCTAAGAAAACTCCACAATGCTAATTGTGCAGCCCCCACCTAAACTTCTCACGGAGGTTATCAGAAAACCGCATACTTGTCCGCATCTAAAAACTGTGTTTGTAAATTAGCATCTAGCCTGACACATTTAGGAGGGAAGTTATATTGCCTTTCATTCATGTTAAGCTAGAAATAGTGGGTTTAACGGTGGGGGTCGATCCCACCTGGAGCATGAGGAACATTTCATTTACACAGGGAAGAATGGATCCACTGGAATTTCAGAAAAGCCTGGAATTAAATATCACATAAGATAAACACCAAAGGGGACGGCATCTGTAGAGTAAATCAATGCAAGTTTGTCTAAAGTGCTGAAACTTCCAACGTTTTCAGCTTCCTTCCAGCTTCAGAATAACAGAAAATCTGCAGATGGATCTGAAGAGAAGAAGCAGGAATCTCACCGTATCAAAGGATACAAACAAGGAATGCAGATGTTCAGATCACTCTAATGACTACAAGATGTCATGTATAACATTTTGACAAAAAAACATGATTTTATTACAGATTCATTTGGTTTAAAAATAAAAGATGGGTACATCAAGTGAAGGCAGAAAGGCTCGATAGGTTTGTATGACTTCTGCAGGGTCTCGTCAAACTAGACATACTCAACGTTCTCATTATGAAGAAAGCAAATAGTCGCATGTAATAACTGTAAATTGTGTAAAGGACACAAACGCCACGCTACATCACACTATCGCATAGACAAAAAGTGATTATTGCACACAAATTTCCATTCAAGCTAAGCGTGTCACATGATGGTTAATGGTACTATGGGGTACTGGGTTATGGTTTTTTGGGGGCACTGTACTGTCATCCACCTCTTTTCTTTGGCCTGCATCCACTGGTCCTTGACCGGTCACATGTCCACCTGTTTATTTCCTTTTATTCATATCTACACATGCAAAATATTGTATTTTCCAACCAAACAATCACAGTGAAAGTGGAAGGACAGGTACATGACCATATAATTGAAGAAAAGAAAATCAAACTGAAAGGTAACGAGAGCCTCTGTGTTATTTCACCACATAAAACATGATTTTCTCTTTCTTTTTAGCCCTTTTCATTTTTTTAATAACAATAGAATAAAAAGCTCCCTGATCTTTGTAGCAGACAGGGAAGGTCCAGAGTACCATAATTATTCCCTCTAGTCAGAATTTGTATTACTTCCTTTTGGTCAACATCAGGACGAATATAAATTCTCTCTAATCGCATCTGACATTAAAGTGTTGAATAGCATCCGGGTCCCAGTAGAGTCTGATTTATTCAACTACCACATGAGAATTTAATGTGATTGCAAACATGATGTTTATTTGGTTTGTTGTGACATGTTTTTCTTTTTGAATGAAATTCATTGTAGATCTGTGTGACCGTGTCTATGCTGATGGTTTATGAACATTGCTGCAAGCTAATTTCCTTATATGAGACAATAAATGTGCTTTGACTTTAAACTTAAATCAGAAAACTTTGTATCAGTTTTGTTGAACATAGATCAGTTTATACATTCACATTTCTAAAATAACTCATTCAGAAAGGAGATCCTATCACACACTGTCTATATGATACAATATATATGATAGTATAGACATGAACAATGTGGATTTTCTTTTTTATTAAATACAGTCTGTGATTGTAGTGTATTTATAAGCAGAATGGAAGTAGGAGGCATTTTTCTTTCAATGTGCTGATTTATTTTTCCTTTTTTTTACTATACATCCTATGAAATCCTGATTAGACACCTTTACAACAAGCCACAAGGTGTAAGGATGGTGTTTATGTGAAACACAGCTAAATATGTCAGTAGTGCCATGAAAATGTGAAAAAATCCCCTGCGATGTTCTCCTTTTGGTGTTAACTCATGTTTATTGATTTGTTTGGTTGATATGATGATTGCACCCCCCCGCAGTCATAATGACAAAAACACATATTGATCTTCTTTACGCTAATGACACAGTGTGCAGAAAGCAAAACCAAACAATGGAAAACCTACAAAATGGGATAAAGAAAACAAAACTAAGCATGAGAAGAAATCTGTGTGGGTGTGTGGTCTGCTGTGCTGGAAGCAGGGAGGGAGGGGGGTGAACTTTGTTCTGAACTGATGGACATGTTCTGCTCATTAGTTCAGTCCAGACTTCATCCCCATAAAAGCGATCTTTTTAAGCTGGTTTTCTCACTTTTTCCTGTTGTCCTTCGTGCTAAGTTATTTTTATTTAGTCTTTAATAACTCTTTCTCTCCCTTCCTGTGTGCTTACATTTTTTATCCCTGAACGCAGAGTGTCGGGAGATAATGGTTTCATCACTGCCGCCAGATATTCTTCCATATCCTTCCATATATCCTCAAACAGTTTTCACAATTGGATTTTGATACTCAGTATACCTGTTATTTACCCAAGAGGACCATCTGTATAGAATTTCACGATTATCGGATTTATGTCTTTCCCATCAGGTGACACTTTATTTTGTTCAAAAATCTGATTTTTTGGCTATTTCTCTGGAAATATTTGTCTCATTGACCTCAAATCCAGTGCAAATAAAAGGTCATGACCTCAGGATGCATCCTGTCCTGACGTCATACCAGGCTGGTTCAAAGTTTCAACACCAGGTGGAGCTTTATATTATTGCGTTGTGTCTATTGGAGGATTGGGAATTCAGAGATATACCCCTAGCCATCGTTTCCAGTGGCATACGCCTTATTGATGTTTATTTTTTCAGGTCACATGTGATCCAAAGCTTGTTACTTGGGAAGCATCTTGGTGTTCTAGTTGATATAATGCTATCTACACAGAAGTTGACCAAATCTGTCTCACAGAGGCATTGATTTCACATCGATGTGGACCCCAAAGGACATCCCAGTCTGGGATTTCAAAGCCCCCTTTGACAGCATCTTCTGTTCAAAAAGACCAGGTTCTCACTGTTTGTGTGATGACTGGTTGCTGCTGAATGACGGGTTTGTAGGTTGAGGTGACATGAACAAGAGTCTGTCCCGAACTTTCTAAAGGAGGCAGAAAATCTGTATGCACTTTTAACATTTACCTAAAACAAAAACAGATCCAACATCTTATTTTCTCTGCTGGAGCAGCTGACAAACTGTTAAAATGTTGCAGAGAGGGAGATGTTGAAGTTTTCAGTGATGCTTGAGGATGTTGTGTTTGTAGCCTAGCAACGATTAAACTGATGCTATCATATGCTTTGTCTGCAGTGGTACCAGTATTATGTTTACATCACAACTGGAAACAAACTGAATAACACAGGTAAATTATCTGGGTAAGTAATATTGAAACTCACAGCTAAGAGCTTGTGTAGATCTTGTCGACGTGGCACCAACAAGGTGTTGAAACTTCACCATCCTTTGGCTTTCTGCTGACTTTCATAATGCAGTCTACGCACACGGTTTTAACGCAGCGTATATATACATTTGAGTCCTGTGTTCATGAAGCACATTATTCTGCATTTCCTTCACTCTTTTAAACACCTTGTTAGCACCTCAAGCTTGTCCGTATAGTTAGGTAGCGATCTCACGTTACCTGTCACAGCAGTTTTTCAGCCACGAGACATTTCTGTCTCGTACCTGCACCTGCTCCTCTTCGCTTCTTCTTTGATTCATTTGGAATTTGATGTATTTTTTTCTGCTGATTATCTTAATTTTGGAGCACTTTATCAGTTAATCTCACTGGTAAGCAACTTTTCCATTACCAGGGGAAAAAAGTACACAGAGAAACCACTTGAGCAGAACTTCCTTCGAACCATTGTGAAAAAAATAACGTAATTTAATCTGTGTATTCAAAAAGCACATCTATATGGTCGAACCTTGCAGCCTGCTGCCACCTCATGGCGTATTCAGAGTGAAATAAAGGCCTAATAAAGCATCATCGGCCACTGTGATAATGTGCATGGGTTCCCAGCTTTGTACAGTCATTTTCTATGAAAGTTGTTTTTTAAACTACTGTAAATAATCACTTAATTTATTATTACTTTCATTTTTCTAGTTACATTTGACTCCAACAATAAGCATCATGTTGTACTGCATGTTGTACTTATGAAGCTGTAAAGAGAAGCCATGTGAAAAATAAAACTGTTCAATGTTTCACATTGACATAAAAAAACTTTAATGGGGGTTGTTAATTGATGAGTGAGTGGGTTCCGGAGTTTCTCTAAATATAATATATGTAATATATACATATATAAATAATTGGACTGTGTGGGAACAAAAAGCGATCACTTACAGTACCACAAAACTACCAGTAGATGTCACTCTACATCAACATTTCATCAGTTTCTGCCTCTCATCATCTCGACACACACGTACACGTACACGTGCACAAATATATGTAAACACATATAGAAACTGAGATGTTCTACAAAATATACAGCATGAGTTCAGCCAATCAGAACTTTCCTCTGTTTTTAAGTGTGATCTCTAATTTCTCTCATCTCAGAACAAGAGAGCAGCCTGCACGTACCAGGTCACACCATCAGGGGGCGCTGCTCCTCTCCGATCCCGCACGGTTGCATGCCTCAGCATGAGTCTGGGATTCTACTACACACAGAGCAAGCGATTATTTAATGTTTACTATTATGGCCTCTATAACTAAGTACTTTCATTTCTCATTACTTATAGAAAAAAATAAAGGTGACTATGTAAATGTCATACATCAAAGTGATCACACGTGCAGATTGACTGTCACACACGTGCCATTGTCTCGATGCACATCTTTCAGTGAGTACCCGCCGCACAGTTTCTTCATCACCGCTGCATGCAAGTTTCAAACACGGGGGTTAGCAGTTTACAACAGGCCACGCCTCCTCAGTCCAGCTGGTGGCAACACTCGTGATGACATCATTCCCGCGATCGCCTATTGGCCTCAAGACGAGGCACAGTTATCCAATCGTGTGCCGGTGAAGTGACGTCATCCAAAGCGGGTCCCGTTCACTTTCAGTGGAGTGGGCGTGTCAGAGATGTCGTCGACGTCAAACGCCCCGTAGTGATTGGCTGAGAGCTGTGAAAGTGAGCGTCTGTTGCTGAGAGAAAAAGTGAGAGGGAGAATGGTTTGCAGGGGGCGCCACGAAAGTGTACATCATCTCAAACTTACGTATTCTCTCTACCAGTGCTTCCACTCTGTTTCAGAAATGATTGAAGAAAGTAAATCTAAAAAGTCATTTTACTTTTCAGCTGTTTTGATGTGAGCTTGCACCGTAACAATAATTACATCGTGGTGAAACAATGGTTCTGCACTAAACTACTTGACAGAGCAGTGCAATTGATGTATTATCACCGTCTGCTCGAGGAAGATACTTGTGCTGTCAATTATGGTAAACATACTCCTTTTCAGAAAGGGAGGAGGCATTTGTGCCTTTTAATAGGCTCGCAGTTATTTGCTCCCTCCTCTCGACCCTCCCTCATGCTGTTCCTAGGGTTCCCAAAGCCCTTATTGGATACTGTAAAGTTTGGGACAGGACACCGGTCTGCTTCAGCATCTCCAACGCTATTGGCTGGATTCCCCTGTCTGTCAACTGGAGTTTGACAGTCCACCACGCCCTCTGCTTTGTGGCGCTGAAGCCGATTGGCTACTGTATCTGTCAGCGACCTCTCATTGGTCAGGTCGTCCAGCTGTTAGTGGTTCATTCACCATTTTGTGACTGTAGTGGAAAAGAAGACCGATAGTTTTTTATATCCTTGTTTGAGTTTCTGCGGGGGAAAGACATGTTTTGCGGAGGAAAAGTAAAGAGTGAATCCGGTCCGCGCAGTTCTCAAAGCCGACAGCTAAGGGATGTTACCACGAGTTGTGCAACCCTCCTCATCTGCAAAATAAAACTATAAATCTTTCTCCAGCGAGAGGAGCAGCTCTGTTTGGGTGAGTTGGAACTAAGTTAGCCCGGGTTTGTGAAGCTCAACTGACACGAATTTTCCATTTTCAGGAGCGACGAATTAGCACGAGACAAGAAGCGATTCCCAACGGTCGTCGATTGTTCCGCTACCGTCCGAAGAAACGGAGTGACAAGGCTCGTGAACCGAGGAAAAACCGAGAGAAAGGGGAGGGGTGGGAGAGTAACAAGCCTTAAAAACTTTCTGAAATGTGTTTACCGCAGTCCCACGGACGACCTAGAAACATTTAAGCTTCCCTTCCTCCGTCTTTTACAAAAGAAACGCGAGTGTAGAGCACTTTTACATGACCTTAGTTTGCGAGCTTTTCGTGAAGCTGCGCCAGCGTAAAAAATCACCAAAAAAACCGACCTATTTGCAGCATTGCAGTTCAGATGTTTACTAACAGCCACGCAGGCATTTTTCATGTTTTTTTACATAGTCGTGGGAGAAAATGTTAAACAAAAGAGCGAATAAACCTCCAGTTTTCTTGTGGTCTAGCTCATCGTGTCAATATGAAGGTATTTTCTGCTACCGTCGCGTACTACGACTACTACACAACCACCACTACTACTTATGTTACTGAGCTGCTTACTAGAGCGAAACACGACAGGATTTCTGCGTTTTCCAAGTTTTTGCTGCAAATGTCACACAGTTAGTGTCCTAACTGGCAGCATTCAGGAAGAAGCATCGCTGGAAGTGTTTTGCGCGCGTGCTTGAAGTGAGTATTTGCATGCCAAACATTGTTGTATGTAGAAAAATAAGGGCCCGTGTAGTTTTGCTTCATACAACGTCCCTTGAAACCGGTTGTTTGTGTTTGTCACCGTGCAGCACAGCATCCCGCCTGGAGTCATAAGACTCCTTTGACATTGTGTACTCACAGAAACCAACGCAGGGAAACCGGGGATGCATTCGCTGTTTTCTCGGTTTGCCCCCCATCAGACTCCACTTTTCTGCTCTGCTATCGGTGCCATCAGTGTCACGCACCTTTTATATGCCTGACATGGCAGTTTTGAACATTTCCTAATATTTTTCATTAGGTTAAAGAAAAAAGAAAAAAAATAATGCTTGTTTTTTTATATCAAGTGTCTCCATCTGTCCATACTTGTCCTGATTGTCCTCATCATGGCTCTTGTGTGGTCCTGATGGTGTAGGCTGCACTCCGTGGCTTGTTAAGCAGCCGGATACTGATGTGGCATTGGCAGATCTGCCATTTGGTCCCAAACAGGAGCCGTCACCTCTGATCCATGCTACAAACTCCACATCAGTATTGGCCAAAGTGCACAAATGCCAGTCCTTACTGTCTTTCTTTTTATTCATATGATATCTGCAGCAGTCCACAAAACAGCTGCCAGTATTCTTAATATGTCATAATAAATGTTCTCCATTACAAGCACCCTCACACACTTGCATACTCTCACACACACACTTGCCAGCTCGCTGTTTTTGCTATGCATGAAATATTTCAACGCCATATTCTTTTATTCGTGTCATGTTATCTGTGCAATCATCTCCCTTTCACTCGTGCATATCAACAATAGCCTGTGCGTTGCATAGAGCATGTTCTTTCTGACTGTGTTCCCCGGTGACCCAGTTAAGGGCGAAGCCGCCCTGCCATGCCAAAGAGTTCTAGGGCCACGGCAGGCTTCATCATCACGGATGTCCCCCTGTCTTCGTCTTTACCACCTTCTCTATTGCTGTCTCCGTCACTGCAGCCCTGCGCCCATACAGACACCCATAAAATGCTTTCAGGAGAGGGATGAGCTGCAGTGTGCCTACGTACACTCTCTCGCTGACATATGGTGCAAATGCAGCGCTGAACAAGGTAGACACAACCTGAGCACAGCTGTATGCACTCTGTTACCTTTTATAAGCAGTTCAAATTCCCCCACATCTCCCGCACAAATAAAAAAACACACACACACATGCATCCTTTGCTATGTTGTGGTGGAGCACAGGCTACGTTTTCTTCCACTGATTCAACCGGCATCAAAGTAGAGGCATATTAGAGTGGCATAGATAAGTCATAAATACTGTACAGCTTGATTTTCTTGTGCGATAAGAGCTACCAATGAATGACGAGTCTGTGTATGTGCGTGGTGTCTACAAAAAATAAAATAACAGGAAATATTTTACTTTAAAATGTAAGCTTTATAGATGTGAGCGTAGACGAGTGTTTACATGCACAGTGAATGAGTGTGTGTGTGTGTGTGTGTGGATATATAGGTCCAGGGGAGATTTAACAGCATACAGACTGCACTGTAAATTCCAGAGAGAGCATTAAGAGTGTGTGTAAAGTCCGGGGTTGCTGTGGAGTGGGCTTATTTTACGCCCTTCCATGTGTTCATGGCACCCTTTTGCCGCTTAAAAGGGGAAGTCCAGTCCGGCACCTTGGAGATGCAGATTTTCTGTGTATTCATGATTTACAGAAGCTTCAGATGAGCCCAGCAAGCAGCTCCCTTCTAACAGCCTTACATGCTGGACGTTGTCATGAACTAACAATGTGATATTTTTTAAAAAACAACATTAATATGCAAAAACAGCAGCATGAGAGTTTGAGTCAGAACTGCTTTTGGCACCTTGAGCTGTTTTTTTTTTTTTACCAAACATAGAAAGTCAAAGGTCTGCAGTCTTTTTTGTTTATTTCGGGGATGCTTGATGAGCATGCAGTGTGTACCGAGCTTTTGATCTTCCTTGAAAGGATTACAACCTGTGAGATATTTCAGTATGCTCTTTATTATATTACAACATGGGAATTACAGGTAGTTCCTGCATATTTTCCCCTCTTTAAATTAGTTTTAAATCAGAGTATATACCAGCAGTTTTTTGTCCAGAATTTGAAGGAAGATTCTTCTATTTAGAGGATGTTATTTGGAAAATATTATATTTTAACAAGATGCTTAAAAAAATCAAATTATTTTGCATTAAAGTTTAAAGTCAAAATGATTTTTTTGAGCTTCTCTATAATAAAGTTATTGTTTTGAATTGATTAAAAACTGGATAAAAAAGAACATCCAAACAGAAACTCCAGTGTTATCCTTATGTTGTGTACTGAATCCCCAGTTTGAGAGCGGGAATATACCCCATGCTACTGGCTTATCAGCCAAAGCTAAAAGCATTTTGGGAAGCCATGAGAACAACCATACACATTTTTCTAAGCTACGATCAGATCCGCACAAGTCATTAGTGAGCCAGTCAGCTGGGCGTGCGGCCCTGTCTCCTTCCTGTCTTTCCCAGATTTTCTACAGTAACTCTGGACCTGCAGACCCAGTCCGGACCTCAACATCCGAAGGGCTATTTGGTCTAGCATGGCAGTAAGATTTTTCTGTCTTTTCCAGTATTTTGAACAGATAATATTTTTAGGGGGTCAGATATTTTTCATTTGGACACACAAAAAAATCTGCTTTTGCTAAAGAGCAGAAATGTCTACAGAATCTCTCTTTTCCTGATATTTGTTGAATTAAACTCAAACAATGTGCTTCTGAGAACTGCTTAGTAAATCTGCAAAGCCTAGAAATAAAGTGTATTGTCAAATCTGCAGGAAACAATTTTTGACCCTCCAGGAGGAGAAACTAGCACACTGAATTAATATGTAAAATATCTTTTATATTTTCTGTCTCAATGTGTCACCACTATGGATTGATATAATGATAAAACATATAAGGAGCTGATGGAAATGAAAGGTTCTTGCAGTGAGGCTGCAATGTTTGTGGGAAAGATTTGCGTTGTTTATCAGTCATTCAGATCCAGGGAGAGATGCTTATTTGTACTACAGGAGGGGGAACTGGTTTGTTGCGCATTTATATTGTTGTCGTTAAACAGTTAATAACAAGATCACCTAATGTGTGTGCGTGGGACAAACTTCCAGTGTCAGGACAGGAAATGTGTGCTGCTGGAGTTAGCGTGCGAGTGTTTGTATCTGCATTTGTAGGAATTTAGACATTTGCTCATATGGATGAGTTGCTGAGCCTAATCGAGGGGAACGCATATGCGCACGTTTGTGTGAGAGTGTGTGTGCTGGTGTGTGTTTGTGAATGTCATTGTATTTAGCCTGTAATCTTGCATCAGCGAGTGTGCCTGATCCTGTGCCAGCCTTTTAATTTCTCTCATTTTGGGCCTATCTTACCAAGACAGATTATTCCAATTATACTGTCTTTTTGTTGAAGTTTGGGTGTGTGTATTTGTGTGTGTGTGAGAGAGAGAGTATCAGTGCTACGTTGACAAAAGGCGACTGTGAAAGACTGAGACATGGAGAAAGAGTGAGAGGGAGCCAGCGAGTGCTAGAATGACTGTGGAAATTCCCACTGACTACACAAGAACAGCCTGTTTGATCAAACATCCAAACAGCCGCGTCCTCCTCTCTTTCACCCCCTCATGTCGTGGTGATGACCTCACCCAGACCACTGCCAGCTATTTTCCTCTGGTGGAAGTTAAAATAAATAACCTGTTTGCTCCCAAGTTGTTCACACAGCACTGAGCCCATAATGCATGGCGTGAGAAAGCTACGCTGCTGCGTACTGAGCCAGAGGGAGGGTAGTGGAGAGATCAGGCGACCTGTACTGGGATACCTGTGTTTGTGTGTGTTTGTATGTGTGCTGGATGAAAATATACCTTTTTTTTTTCTTTTGCTTGAAATGTTAAATATTATTGCCTCTTTTGTTTCTTTTTCGTTCTTGTTTTCCTCTCTTTTGAGTGTTTTGCCTCCTTAAAATGTTTTAAATATTAATTTAATTTTTAGTGCGCTCACTCAAGGTTCAATATAACCTGAATAGTTAACTTGACGTTCATCATAAATATAACATAAGTATTTATTTATTTAAATTATGCTAAGTATTATATTGTCTTCCAAAGAAAAATAAATGTAGCCATTTTTAAATGTTGGAGTTAATATTTATTTTGAGAGAAGCATACAATGTGCATTGTAATGAATCCATCAGGCATGGAGGGCGAATGAGACTGTATTTCATACTATCAGCTAATATGAGGAGTGCAGTGTAGTGCACTTCCAGGTATGACATAATTTTTGCTTGTAGTAATTTTTGAATATAAAAACAATAAATGACCACCTGTCTTCTGCATCTCCCTCTTTCTTTCCAGACTACACTACAGAGAAACCAGGAACAGAAAAAAGGGACCAGGAGAGAGTATCAGATGAAAAAACAATTATAAGGAGTGCCTTAAACGTGTAAGAGAGGAGCTCCACACAGTCTGCAGCACTTTGTGATCGGTGACGACGAGATGAGACCGTTAAAGAAAAATAGAGGACGTTCTCCCCCGTTAACCAGAGGCAGAGGGGGGAGGAGGAAAGGGGGCTCTCAGCCCCTCCAAGAGAAAAACCCCAAAAGAATCAAGAAGGAGACGCTACTCAAGACCACGGAGAACATACCCAACAATCTTTCCAAACACAGCCCGTCCACAACCACCAACTCTAGCTCAGAGCCAATCACAAACAGCAATACCAAGACAAGCGAGGAGCCCGCAGAGATGAGGAAACTTGTGGAGCCACACAAGAATGAAGCAACGAAGGAAGAGGAAAAGACAGTAAAGGAAAAAATAGTGGGCACAAATGGAAATAGTACCATGCCCACTGATTCTGTAGCATCTCCTGCCTCTGCCCCAGCACCACTCTCCTTACTCGCACCCCCTCAAGCAAGCAACCACAACCCCAGTTTAGGCTCGGTTTCCAGTAGAAAAACAGCCACATTTAAGGCTCGTGTACCCAAGAAGAAATATACGTACGAGCATTTTGCTAATAATACAAGTGTCATGACAAGCATTTCTACCTCCAGCCCTGCACTCATACTTAATAGTTACTGCAATATCAATAGCAAAATCAGTGACAGTGTACATGCTACTAATGATTATTTTAAGTGTAGTAACAATATTAGTAAAACCGTTAATAAAGCTATAAATGTGAGCATCAATAGTAGTAATAATGGTAACACTGAAAAGATTATTAGTAGTAACAGTTGTGCTGGGAGCCATAGTACTTATATCAATAGCAGTAATGGTAGAAGTAATAATTGCTCAGGTAATCAGCCATCAGTGCTAACTGTGGACGGTAAAGCTAAAGAAGCAAACCATTTTGTCTCTGTTGAGGAGAAAACCCTCAGGACAGCAGAAACCCAGAAAAACGAGGCTCAAGGTGGGGAAAATGAATCAGTAGTCGCACCAAAATCAGCGCGCTCCTCCTCCACTGATACAGCAAGTGAGCATTCAACTGACCTTGATGTGATGGATCCAACAGGACCACATCTTCTTCAGAACTCCCACAACCAATCATCTCTCTGTAATTCGCACCTTAGAGAAGTTAGTTTATCAGGTGGGCTGGCTGAAACTCTGGCTAAAGGCATGAAGAACCAGAGAGTGCTGGCTCGCCAAGTAAAGATTAGCAAAGAGAGTGATGCTGAGACTGTTGGCAATGGAGACGCCTGCCTCGCGTCTCCTGTGTTTAAACCAGGGGTGGTGCGACGGGTGAGTGGCGGGGCTGTTGACGTTCAACTCCAAGGAGAGGAGACTTTTGTTAAATACCCTTTTCATGGTGGAGCAATGGTTACATCGTCTCCAGGGGCTGAGAGCACCGTAGAGTTAATTTTAGACGCCCCCCCACCTGGCATGACACCTGTAGCTGTTGGAACTCGGGTGTGTGTGCCATTTGGTGGAGAAGAAGGAGGTCCTTTGCTGTACAGAGAGGGAATTGTTGCTCAGGTGGACCCACATCCTGGTGTTTCATTTCCTTACCATGTTCTCCTGAGTAAAGACAGCGACACTGTGGGTGGTGGGCTAGGAGAGAAGAAAGAGAAGGGGAATGTAAATGGTCAGGCTGTGTGTGTGTCGCGGCAAAGCCTGAGACTGCTCACGCCTCCTTGGGAGGTCTCACATTTAGATGGCGGAAGGGCAAAGGAGAGAGAACTTGAACGGGAAAGGGAGGAGAGGGAGCGTCGGGAGGAGATGGAGGTAGAGAGAGAAGTCTGCCAGTTGAGTATTGGAATGGGAGTTCTGGGAGGTGTGACAAGATTGGGTCATGGTTTTTCATATGAAGGAGTTTCTGGAGGGCCCACCTATGGAAATGCACATCCATCAAACCATTCCTCCACCGTGACTTCAAGTGTAATGGAGATGACGGGTCATGGATGTGCAGATTCCTACTCGGACAGAGACAGACAGAAACAGCCAAATACTCCAGAAGAGGACGTTGAGGTATCTCGCCTTAACATGGGCCAGAACAAAGCACAACAACCAAATCCTGCAGCGCCTCAGCACAGGAATATTGTCTCCAAGTCCAGTGGCTACCCTATCTCCTCCTCCCACCTTCCTGCGGTGCGGGGTCTCGCACCCCAGCATCTCTCTACCATAGCCAGTCCTCAACCACCCCCATCCCATTCTTCACTGGGCGCTGAAATGAACAGCACTCCTTCAAACCTACCACCATCCAATACCACTCCCACTCAAACCTCTACTCCCACATCCAGTGTAGGATCCTCCTCTACCTCCTCTCGTTCCAGGACTCCTTTGTCACTGGCTCAGCAGAAATACAAAAAGGGTGAGGTGGTATGCACGCCTAATGGCATCCGTAAGAAGTTCAATGGAAAGCAGTGGAGGAGGCTGTGCTCCAGGGAGGGTTGTATGAAGGAGTCTCAGCGTCGGGGGTACTGTTCTAGACACTTGTCCATGAGGACCAAAGAAATGGAGGCAGCAGGTGGAGAGAGAGGAGGAGGAGGCAGCAGTTCAGGGACAGTCACACCTTCTGACCTTCGGGGAAGAGCAAGCAGCGAGTTCGAATGGGACGACACATCTAGGGAGAGCAGTGAAACCAGTAGCAGGGGAGACTCCAGACCCCGCTTGGGCCTCCCTTCCCTCCTCCCTCATGAACTGTCATCACGGTTTGACTTTGATGAGTGTGAAGCTGCTACTATGCTCGTTTCATTGGGGAGTTCTCGCTCGGGCACCCCCTCCTTCTCCCCCATCTCCAACCAGTCGCCCTTTTCCCCTGCCCCCTCTCCCTCACCCTCTCCGCTGTTTGGTTTCAGGCCGGCCAACTTCTCCCCGATCACTGCCTCCCCAGTCCTGCAACACCGGAGGCACAGGCAGCCCAGTGGCACAGGTGGTGGAGGGGGAGGGGGCAGTAAGGCAACGATCCCAGCTGGAGGAGGAGAAAGGGAGAGACACACTTCGGGCATCCAGCCTTCCTTCCACAGTAATCTGACATTCACAGTCCCCATGAGTCCCAGTAAGAGAAAAGCAGATGCCCCCCTTCCACCCCCCCTGCCCTCTCACCACCACGATTACACACCCAAAACAGAACTGGAACAGGCAGACCTCAACAACTCTTTCAGGGTGCTGTCTCCTCAAACACCAGCTTCACATTCCCACACTCCCACCTTTTCCCGACCCAAGGGAGTGACCACCCCCTCTTCCAGGCCCCCATCCTCCACCGCTGTCTCCCCTCCTCCTTTGCTAGTCTCCCCAACTCCTCCTTCTCCTCTTGCTACAGAGGGAGGACCGCACCGTGTGGTCCCTGTGTCCCAACAGACCTTGCGGGACTCCCCTGTAATTGTGAGGAATCCTGAAGTCCCACTGGCAAAGTTCACAGAGACCCCGTTGGGAAGAGGAGGAGGAGGATGTGGAAACGAGCGAGGGACAGATAACATCTCTTCTAAAGACATTGCCCTAACCCCTCTAACTCCTCAGCAAGTCTCCGGCCTTCAAATTCCCGTCCCCATTAATGCTGCTGCAGCCACTGTACCTAACAGTGCCGTCCTTTTGCGAAGCCCAGCCCAAACTCTGGTGCTTGTGTCCCCAACACCTTCATCCCTGGCCCCCAATGACACCCCTGCAACCTCCCTGCAGGCTCTGTCAGTTACAGTCAGCACAACTGTCACGGCCCCAGCTCCCAGCTGCACGGAGAGCTCTGGGGAACGGGAGGACAGTGGGGGCACTGGGTTTGATGGTGAGGTCCAGCAGCCAGTTCCCTGTCACCCTTCTCCTACAGCTCTGCTGCCCCTGATCCTGCCAGCAGAGAGTCTGCATCCAGCCCCTCGAAAGGAGATCATCATAGGACGTCCTGGCACAGGTGAGCGTTGGTACTTTTGTGTGGTTGTATGTTGTACGTGAGCTTTGTGATTTTGACCAAACTAAAGGAAAACATGCACAAAAATATGCATCTTGTCTATCAGTAAATGTAGATAACTGATCGTTATTCAGGCAAAATGAGTGGAGATGTATCATACCTCAAACTGAATAATAATTACTTTTTTAAATTCTTTCGAGTCACGCATGATATAAAAGATTGTGGTTTTTTATTTACAATTTTAAAAATTCACTTAAAAAAAGCCCTTTTTTATTTATATTTTATTTTATAAGTCTTACAATAGCAAAAACTAAAAATTGGTTATATTATTTCTGCTTTTTTCCATTAAGGGGTTAAAGCTACTAGGTATATTTAACTTATTAATAACATTATTTATTTGTATGTTGAAATTTAATTGCAAATATTCAATACACAATATATATATGTTCTATTTATTTATTATTATACTTTTATCAGTTTTTTAATCAAGTGTTAGTATAATTTAAGTGACACTTTAGTGTCATTTACTGATTTTTCATCTTAGCTTGGATTGAAAAGCTGGGTTTATGTGGACTGAAACAGAATTTTTCAGAAAGATGTAAATAATTATTTGGCTCACACACAGACTCCATAGATATTCAGTAAATGTGCAGGTGACTCTTCAGAGAAATACAGAAGAGAAAGTTTAGGAAATAAGCTGAAAATACGGCAAATAAAAACAACATTTAAATAATAACAGGATGGTAGCCGAGTAAGGTTTAAATGTAGTTTTATGAGTTTCTTTTTTTTTTTTTGCTTGGTACACACATACATCATCTTTTTTTAAATAGTAGAGATAATTGCTTTGTAATTGCTTTTTATATGTCATTTAAAGCAGCCTGCTGTTAATCTGCCATGTTGTGTGTCATTCATCAAGCCAAGCACACATTCCTAAAACATTTTTTGGAAAAATAAGAATTTAGTGTAAAAAAACTATATTTTCCATTTGATATTATTATGGATCCATGTTTTAATAGAAGCTTAGTCATATGAACATGCCATGACCTGTGTGTGCTGAAATCCAGTGAAAAAGGATCCTGCTAGCCACCATGTTGTTGTCCCATATGGCTACCCCCCCAGTTGTCTGTACAGCATCCTCCAGTCTGCTGGTTACACTCACCAAATGTTAAATCTGGTCACGTGACCTATGTAAACCCTAGGAACCAACACCTGTGATTCATCAGGTCAGTATTAGGGTTTTTTTTTAAAGCTGCTGCTGATGACTAATACACCACTATGTTCACTAAAACCATTTCTCAGCACCTACCGAGCCACAAGGGATCCATCTCAGCAACTTAAACATGAAAAGGATCCTGAAGTGTGTGAATATTTTGGGGAAAGGACCTTGTCACACTGTGTATCATGCAGAATTTAGGGCTAAATATTTGATCATTTTTATTATAAACATTTGGATTCATGCAGATTTGTCAGTAATATTTTTTCCATATTGATTGCAAATAGAAAAGGAAAAATCATGATATTCTATATTTTCCTGTGTATGTCTCAGAGTATTTGTGAAAGTAAAAACATGCATTGACGTGTATGCTTTGGTGTTTTTTTTATAGAGATTACTCTCTGTGTTATAAAGGATTAGCTTTGTCGATGTTGGAGAGTCCCTCTTATATTTGCAGTCATTACAGACAGGAGTTTTGACGATGAGTGGTAACAATAAGACAAAATGCAACAGCATGGGGCTGTAATAAAAATATGAATAAATAAAAATAATATGGAGACTCGTAGCTTTTTAGTAGGTTAACATTTAAAACCAAAAGCCTGAATGTGCATGAAATAAGTGGGCTACAAAAACCATATCTAGGCCAGTTGAAGCTTGTTTCATACATATCGTTTAGATTGTGTGTTATACGGAAAGAAAAAAATGACAGATAGAAAGACGCAATGCTTTAAGCATTTTATGTAACTTCTCCGTGCTCATTTTGCTCATTATGCGTGTGAGGCAGATTTCCCGACCCGAGCAACTCTTTTTCTTACAAACTATTTCCGCTGACTCTTGCTGTGTTTGTCCATTTGTGTGTTTATTTTGTAGTGATTCATGCAACGTTATATTGAAACACGGTGCGAGGAGACTCCACGGCCAGCTATACTGAAGTGGGTTGATTTCTAGCGTGTGTCTCTGTGTGGAGGTTATACACAGAGTGTTTCAGTGTATTGTGTGGGCGTGTGAAGAATTTCTTTTGCAAACTCCTCTGTGGAAATATGCTGTACCATAGAGTGTGTCTTTGCAAGTGTATGAGAAAGCATTATTCATCATCAGCTGAAAATAAAGAGTTCTCAGTTTTGCTACATGTGGACGTAAAGTCTTGAAAGAATTTACAACACCTTTTACCCTTGCTGTTTATGCTCTTATCGCTGTGTGGATGTTCAGGAGTGTGTCAGAGACGTAGGCCGAGAAGGGAAGCAAGCTCTGTCATTTTTTAGTGTACGGTCTGTCCTCAGATAACACCTCCCCCCCTTTTTTTCAGCAATTGAAAAGACCTTGAATGAATGAGTCGATGAATGAGTGAATAGCACCACTTTGTGATTCCATATACTTGGGTGTGTGTGTGTGTGTGTGTGTGTGTGTGTGTGTGTGTGTGTGTGTGTGTGTGTGTGTGTGCGTGTGTGTGCGTGCG
>JBAMHX010000007.1:10381422-10408023 GCA_037177515.1 Pseudomugil tenellus | reverse complement strand
ACATACACACACACACACATATATATATATATATATATATATATAATAAACACAATGGGCTTTTATTAATTTCTGTTTGAGTCTCAGTGTAACAGCATCTCTGTATACTCTGTTATTGAGAACAGAGAGTCCTTTTGTACATCTGCTGTTGTTGGAGAGATTTAACCAGTTAAGGTCTGCTACTGTGACTGCACTGATATTCTCTGTAGTTCTAAAACGACGTACTTCTCTACTGTTCCAGATGTTAACCACCCCCCTGGGTATATGGTGAAAATTAAATCCAATAGTGCTCTGTTTCCACAGTAACCACTGTGCTAAGTTGAATGCTGGGCCCTGGTTTGTGTTTGACCTGCTTGCATCCACAAATAATTGAACAAACTAATTTAGAGAAATCAAAAGAGGTTAGTCATTGCAGTAGGAATGCAACTTTAGTGTGAGTGGCGTACTGAAGATGGTGTAACACCCCAAATAAGGAAACGGCTCCCTGATAATCAGAGTGTGGAAAAGCCAGCTTCTTTTGAATCTGGTCTGTGGGCCTGATCACATATTAAGCACTCATAGACATTAGGTGGCATCATTTTTGTCCTCTCCTGCTCCGCAGTGTGGACCAATGTAGAGCCGCGATCAGTTCCAGTCTTCCCTTGGCATTCGCTGGTCCCTTTTCTGGCACCCACCCAATCAGATGCACCTTCTCATCCAGGAGAGGGCCAGCACCCAGTCAACCACCCTCAAGTAGCTGCTCAAAAGACAGGTAGTGTTTCCATGTGATTAGTATTCTACATGTTTTCACCATTTAACCTGTACGTAACCTGTCTTTTTTTTGTGGTTTCTCAGAGTGTCAGGGGGTGGCATCACTTTCACAGGAGCCTGCAGAGGCCCTTCCCACTGTGGAGAGAGGTCCCCCACCCCGGCCACCCCCTTCCTCTGATGAGACACTTCCAGGAAAGGGCGAAGCAGAGAAGGAGAGACCTGACAGTGAAACTGAAAGTGATGTGGATGACCCGTAAGAGCATTTTGTTTCATATGGATTTTACTGGTGAAGATAACACACATGCATAGAAATGCACATCACTGTCTTTCCATTAAAATGGTTTTGTGCAGTGTTTGTCCAAGCAGGCCTTTGCAGTAAGTTTTTATGTGGTGCTCTGTACCCACACAGTTACAAAGTGTGATATTTTCTGTATCCTTGCTCTAATTTGGGCAGAAGAACTCGGTGCCAGAACAAAGCAGATAAGAACAAAAGCTTTCCATCTCTGGTGTCATTCTAGGAAAGCAGTGGCCAGGCTGTCTGAGATGCATCTACATTAATCTGCAGATGCATCTCATGGGAAGGGAACTGCCTGCATGTCTATCATAAATAATGGCAAATGTAAACTACAGAAGTTGTTTTTTTTTGTTTGTTTTTTTTTTATTAAAACAGTCTGAGGACAAAAATGCATAATCCTGCTTGGACTTAAGCCTTAAGGAAAATGTGCAGTAAAGATTATAGTCAGATTTCTTTGGCATCTTTTAGCTTCCTCCCGGGAGTCGTACCTGAGCAGCCCCTCTCTACATCGCCAGTAAAGAGACGCACACAGTCCCTCAGTGCGCTGCCCAAAGACGGCGACAAGAGCAGTCCGGGAAAGGTAGCTTTTCCTTTTACATCCACAGCGTAGCCACTGTCACTTATCTGAACTGCATTTCGTAATCTAATGAGTCTCTGTCCCTTTTGCTTGCTCTTTCAGAGGGAGAAGGATCATATCCGGCGACCAATGAATGCATTTATGATTTTCAGTAAACGCCATCGAGCTTTAGTGCACCAGCGGCACCCAAACCAGGACAACAGGACAGTAAGCAAGATCCTTGGAGAGTGGTGGTACGCTCTGGGACCAAAAGAGAAACAGAAGTATCATGACTTGGCCTTTCAGGTACAAAGAAAAAGACAGAGACAGAAATTTTAAACCTGTTTTATGAATTAATCATACATGCATGTTTATAACTACTTCTTTTTTGTTCCTAGGTCAAAGAGGCTCACTTTAAAGCTCATCCAGACTGGAAGTGGTGCAACAAAGACAGAAAGAAGTCCAGCTCTGAAGGCCGTGGGGTCCCCGGAGCCAAAGATATCAGAGAGAGGAGCATGTCTGAATCCACTGGTTTGTCTAACTTGTGTTTATTACTGTGTAACATGCTCTTAAACAGCAGTTGTCATGTTGTTTTTTTAATCCTTGTAGTCCTCTAACAGCCCTGTTTTGCCCTGTGATAGAGCCTCAGTCTGTGGATTTGAAGAGTGTAGGTCCAGGTTTGATGGGTGTGTCCGAGAGGACTACAGGAGAGGGGCATGTGAGCCAGCTTACCCGTCCCAGAGCCTTCTCTCAAAGTGCCATGCACACCCTGGATCGAGGCGACAGGGCTAACACACAAGCCCTGGCAGAACTGGCACAGGTAAAACTGAATGACTTCCTGGAAGTCACATTTTGTAACAATGATCTGAAGTACAAATAAAGCTTTTTGATCTACATTTCAGTTTCTGGAAAAAGTAATCCTTTCTGTCAAATTGTTTTGTCACAAACATCTAAATATCTTAATAAATAAAGACACAGATATGGCCGCACTAACATGTGTCTTCAAAATGGCAGATATGTGGGGATGGAGGCAGCCAGTTTGGGAGCCATGCCGCTCCAGTGTCACAGACTCAACGGGCAGTCAGTGAAGACATGACCAGTGATGAGGAGCGCATGGTGATCTGTGAGGAGGAAGGGGATGATGATGTCATTGGTGAGAAATTGACTATTTTCTCCCCATTAAGCCAGTATAGATTTAAAAGTGTTTCTTGTATGACTAAACCATCCCGTAGAGCAGCTTCCTGTTGAAAATAACACTGACAAGCACACTTTACTGTTTAGTATGGCTACTTTTAGCCACTTATGGATTTCCTGAAAAGACATAGAACTGTTTTAGATAAATATTGTATAATTATCTCATCTTTTCAAAGAGCCTTAATTTGTAGAAAGATGTTGACACATACCTCTGACTTGTAACTCCAAGTCTGAGATACATGCAGTATTTGACACTTTGTCTTCCACATACCGTTACTATGTTACTACTTTAGTAACAAAACATGTTTGACTGAATGTGGCTTTAAAAGCCAAAAGCCCCTTTGATGGCCAAATCATTATCTACTCCGAAGTTTTTTAATAAACTAGATTGTTCTCAAACAATCCACATTCGTCAGCCAATCCCACGCTGGGTGTGACACGATATCACTGCGAAACATGAGAACCAATTTTTTCTTATTAAATTCTCTGAGTTTACAGTTGTGGTGTAACTCTTATGTTGATTCTAAAATAATATTGACTAAAATATTGATTAAGTGACCAAACATACAGTCATGTAGCAGTACAGTAGTACTAGAAGTGCAGGAGTATCATACGAGGATTTGAAAATTTTGTATATGAAATAATCTATTACAAATAGGTCAGTTCAGACAGTTTGTAAGAGCGCTATTTATGTCTGATTTTATATATATATATATAATTTAAACACTAGAGGCCATCTTCTTTTTTCCATCCACACTGCAAGACTAAAACATAAATACTCCCAGACTTTAGTTAGTAAAAGTGTTGTAAGTTTTAAGAAAAGTAAAGTGTAGCTGTAGTGTATTTTGCTTTTCCACAGAGGACCCTTATCCTAGCAGCTCAATAGACCTAAAGTGTAAGGAGCGGGTAACTGACAGCGACAGTGAAAATGGTTCAGGAGACGAAAATGATCGGAAGGTACCGTCATTGAGCTTCATTTGTCAACAAATGTATTATTTTGTCTTTTTGAACATTTTTCTCTCTTTGTAACGCATGTCTGTTCTTATCTTCAGAGAGTTTTTGCTCCAGTCATCTGTTCTTCTTCATCGTCCACATCTTCACATCATATTCCCCATGGCAGGAGTGTCTCCCTTTCCTCTTATCCCAGTAAGCGTTACGATGACGGGAGATCAGGAGGGGGAGGGTTTTTAGACCATAAGAGGAAAGAAAGAGGTGAGGGAGAAGGGAAGGACACTTTAGGCAGTGAAGGAGGTGGAAATGTGCAAGCCCCTTCTCTCTCCCTCTCCTCTGGTCAGTCAGTCATATCCAGTCCAGCTGGAGGGCCTTCCTCTTCAATAGTTGGTTCGCTGGGAGCAAATCCACTTCTGGGCATTGGCACTGTGAGGGGGGCCTCTACTGTGGTGACCAATGTAATGCGTCCTGTTATCAGCACACCTCTTCCCATCGCCAGCAAACCTAAAGATGGCGGCACTTCATCAAGCCCACATCCTCCTGAGAGGAAGTCCCTGACTCCCCAGCAGCAACCACAACTTCTGATTGGACCGGGAGCAGGAGGTGGGGCCGTGGCTGCAGGGGGTGGGTACTACTCTTCATCATCACCAAATCCTGTAGGTGCAGGTGTGGGTCCTGGTGGTGTTGTGACTAATCTAGTGTTAGGAGGAGCTCTTTCTGCACAATCTGCTGTACAGCTCATCAGTCCCTCTCCTCAACCCCAGCCAACCCATCAGCAGCCCCTTCCCTCCACCGCCGTTTCAGCTCCACACAGCCAAACTAATGGGCCCCTTCCCCTGCTTCAGCCCCAGTTTCTTCCTGCTTCCACCCTGGCACCCCCTGGGACTAACAAGGCCATTACCCAGGTTCAATACATTCTTCCCACCCTACCTGCCAACACCAACCCCAAGAGTCCCCCTCAGCAACTCAGCCAGCCAACCAGTATCTTCAACCTACCCACAGCTCCACCCACACATGTGTCTCTGGCCAATGGAAAACAGCAGGGGACAAGTTTACCAACCGGATATTCACCTGGTGCCGCAGTGGGTGTGGTCAGTCCTGGATCCAGAGGTACAGGACCGTACAGTATATGCACCTAGACTTTTGTCATGATTCCTGATAAAATGCTCACTCCCCCGTCTCTGTCTTTATACATCAGTGCAAACTCAGTCTCCAGTGCTCCAGGGTAAAATGCTTGTTCCCATGGCAACAGTACGGACTGCGCCAGCTGCTGCCCAGCAGTTTCCCATTGTGGCTCCACCTTTTCCTGTCCAGAATGGTACTCAGTCTGGAAGCAAGGTCAGAGAACACTTTACTGGACCGAGTGACAAATTAAGTTTTTTCCCCTTAAAACGTGGCCTAATGCACATTATTACCTTTTCAGTTCTTTTCTTTCACGGCTTCGTCTTTCTGTTCCCCTCCAGATAATCCAGATCGCTCCCATGCCTGTGGTCCAGTCCCATCTGCCTCAGGGTGGAGCAGTGCATCCTTCCAGCCCCTTCCCTGTAACAGTGGGCACGGCTGCTGTAGTGGCACCAGGATCTGCCCCATCCCAGGCAGTACTTTTGCCACAAGCTACTACAAGGTAGCAAAAATCAGCTGCAGGACTCTGTCATGTAGCAGGTTATGTACAGTAAAATACAAAGTTACATAAATGGCCTACGAGACCTTTGTGCTCATAGTTTGTCCTGATATAAAAATAGTATGGAAGTAAAACTGGATTGTTATGGTTTTCTGTCCAAATAATAACTTACTTGTTCAATTAACCCGTATCTCATAGAAATGCATAAACAGTGAAATGTAAAGATTGTTTTTCTTATTCTGGTTAGGGGTATTTTGTTGTCATAAGGGATTTATTTTTATTAGTCAGTGCTAAGCAACAAAAGAAATTGAGCCATTTAAAGTAACTATTGATCACATTACCTGATTAACTTGTCTCTAGTTTTTAATTTAATTTTTCTATTAGTTTGAAAGAACGCCATTTCTTAAATGACTTTTTTCAGCAATTTGAGAAATTAGCAGAGAGGGAAAGTTTTACAGAAGTTTACATATTTACAGAACCGTATTTTGTGAAGTGGTCAGAGAACCAAGTGTTCATGATTAATAAGCAGTTGCAAATAATTGCTCTACTATACGTATACATAATATCCTTTAACCTGCTGTTTTGTGTTATCCATAACAATCAGCTGACAACCCCCATGAGCACAAATCAGATGTAAGGAAAAGTTATAAACAAGCTATATGTCAGCATAAGCTGACACAGCTCTGATAAATCCACACTGTCCCGCTAAATGCACATGCCACTTATGCTTGATCTGTAATCGTGGAACTTAATTAACAGTGGTTACTTTATGTTTGCATATGATGTGATCTTTACTATTAATCTTTACTGTCATGAAAGCAACATTGATTTTAAATATACTAAAGAATCTCTTGAATGGAAAACTCTGAATTTACTTTAGAATTACTTGTAAACATTACTTAACCAGTAATAATCCCACTGAAATGATCAATCCATAATTAGATTAAGTTAGCATGTAGATAACATTTGTTTAAGATGATTTATGTAACAATTTTGCTAGTTAGGCAGATGTAAAAAGGTTCATTGAGTGGTTTTGGAGTATATGGAAAATATTAAATGGGTTTATAGAAGATTTCCTTAGAAGTAGATTTTTGCTGTTGTTGACGCTGGAACAAAATAAGTAAACACAGAAGAAATCCTGAAATGTGTATATATGTTACATTTTTCTTATACTCCTGCTAATGATTTCTGATGATGTGGGATGATTAAGATAAGACATCAGGAGGTGTACTGTTCCTTATGGCATGAAAGACCAAATTTCCTAAAGTACAGTGAGCAAACAAAGGGAAAAAAACAAATTCCTGTAGGGGTGCAACAGTAAGAGCCCAGCTCTATTCTGGATGTGTTAGTCATGCTGCTGGTGGCCCGAGTTGCCTCTGCCTGCCACCCCCACACTACCTCTCAGCTCCTCACACTGCACTAGTCATATAGTGCTACTTGGCAGTGCTGTACACTCATCAACTGACCCTCACTGCAGCACTTCTCTTTTTGTCTTCCTCTTTCTTTCTGATCATGGCTCTGTTCCCCACGATCTAGGTCTGCAGTCTGCTGTATTATTGGAGCATGTTGTCATCTGTTGCCATCACTGCAAAATTCTGGCCCTTTTTTGTTTTTCCTTTGCCTGTTTAAAAATGTAACCACACTGGTGTACACTTTCTCTGACTCCATTTTTATTTATTTTCTATACTTCTTTGCACTTTTCCTGTGTAATCTGGCTCTATTTCTTGACCTCCTTTTAAGAATCGCTTATGTTCCGTCAACTCCTGGGGTCCCATCTACATTGCCTCTAGTCTCCACAACAACTGGCTCTTCCCCGACCCATCAAGCTCTACCCGTTCCCGGATCTGCGTATGTTCCATCACCCCTGACAACACTCGGATTCACAGCCATAGCACAACCTGGACAGACACTGGTTCAGCCACTGATTGCAGGTTAGTACTCTAGACAGGTGAATTCTTGGTATTATAGACTAAGTTTCCAAAAATGAGCTGTGAGAACTACAGCAGTGACACAAACTCATATGGGGAAAAATATGACCTTCCAAATATCAGATTGTTTATATCAAAACCTCACTTTTTCCAGGTATAGTTGTACAATATGTTTTCTGAGGGAATAGTTTGAATGTTAAGTTATACAGAAACTTCTTTATATCTTATTTTTGACTTTTAGTTTTTAGTGTAATGTATATATTACAGCAAAATGCTTAAATATCAAACTACATTTTAGTTACTTGTTAAATGCACATGTATTTCTATTTAACTCTACTTTATGCTTTAAAACAATAACAGCCTTATAAATTGTACCAGTTACACTTTGAATAATTATTTGTAGTTATAGGATCATTTTTATAAATAAAAAATTTAATTGAAAGTATTTGTTTCAATAATCTGATAAATATGAGAACAAATTCCTCAGAAGTCAGTTTTCCTTCCTGGAAGTTTCTGTCTTGCAGATTAAAAACACCTGCTCCTCTTAGTGACAATACAAAATATGATCTAGCCACCAGTGTGTCAGTGAATCTTATGTGATCTGATTTACAAGCCCAACACACACTTTTGGTTCAGGAATACATTTAAAGTTTATTTTTAATGTCCCAGTCAGTTAGCTGCGTTAGCTGTTGGCTCGCTGTTCTCTGACGCCACCATTGCAACCCGTCTCTATCATGCGTCTTTTCCCAGGACATCTAATCTCATGACCAGACTGCTAAACTAGTCTGGATTACAGGACGCAACGCGTTTCTGAGCAAAACAACCACAAAGCCGCTACATAAATACCACATCTCGCTCTGGCTTATTTTAGTCACCATTTCCCACAGAAGCATTGTTCACACTCTCCACTGAGAGAACTGTCAAGCTAAATGATACTTAATTTCTTGTGAAAAGCTCATTCTGACTTTTCACTAAAGGGTTGTACAAAACCATTTATAAACATCTGATTTGTAAATTCATCTTTGAAAAGCATTTACTGTTTGCATGTCTAAAGATACTTTGTTATATTAGGTGCGAGCTGCTAGTTTCTGGTCCTGAAACTTCCGATATATTTCCTGTCGTTGGCTAAGAACTGTTTGTAAAAACGTGTATTTTATTTGGTCATGGTTGAACTCTGACAGTTACCTTGACTTTTCATTTTTTTTCAAATGCTGTTGCTAAAAGAACATATTAGGTGTAATTTTTCTACTTTATTTGGAATTATTAAACTACATAGTTTCTAACCCAAAAAAACCTTAAGGAAGAACAAAAAATATAAGTAAGTTTCAGTTGCATATGTAGTGATTAACCTTTCGTGACAGCTAGTAGTTTTTTTCTCTAGTAATGAATGATTTCATATCCTTACTCATGACATAAATGTTGCAGTGTATGAGTTGAAATTTCTACAAAACATGTAATGGGTGCATCGAGGATTCTTAATTAATTAAGCAAGATGTTTTTGTGAGGTTTAATTAAGATTGCATAAAAAGTTTTAATTAAACAGCGTGATTGCTGTCACTGCATAGCATTCTCAAAAGTATTTAATTTGAGGATGAAACATTTGCATATAAAAAGAGTTGTATGATGGGGTTTGATGAAGAGGACTGATGACATAAAGGAAGCATATGATGTGTCATGTAAGTTGTTGGTAGAGCTTGAATGTTGACTGCAACATAAATATAAAGCTTGTAAATGATCTGCTGAACTTCCCTTAGCCTGTTTTTTATATTGCGTCATTCTGACAAATTGGTCCGAATTAAGGTTTTATGGAGTTTTTTTTTACATTCAATACAATATATACTGGAATCTGGACAACTTTAATGATAAATGGATGAAAATGGATGTGGTTGAATGGTGATGAGACATCTTAACTGAGTAGAGTAAGTAAAATGAGCATTTATTCTTGTGAAAATGTGTGTGTCTTCTCCTTCCAGGTCAGCCACCACTTATAGCCACAGCTCAGTCCCCACAGCCCTCCACCTCTTCCCCTGCTTCAGGCTCCGGTGGCCAGATTGTTACTGCTATATACCCTCCATCAACTAGTGTCTCCATGGCGACAGGGGTGGTCTCTATGGCAGCAGTTCCCCCCAGTGTGGTCTACTCTGTCTCTACCCCTTCAAGTACTTCCCCTCAAATCCTGCCCAAACACACAACAACCCCTGCTGCTCTCACGCACCCACATCCGGACAGACCAGCAGACAGACACCTGCCTCCAGACAGATCAGCCGATCGACAAAATGACAGGCAAGCAGAACTGCAGGCGCATTCGGAGAGACAGCTGGAGAGGCAAACACAGACCATCAGCAGTGGCAGCTCAGCTGCACCTCCTAGTGGCCCAGCTGTGCCTATAAGACCCTGCAGTCCTCCCCTTCAGATTCAAGCACCTGGTACGTTTGCCCGAACGGTTTTCATCAAGGACAAATACTAAATTTTATTTATCCTTTTTCCTATTCATTTATTTCTTCTCATTACATCAGGTACACCCAAACTAATGCAGCTTCCAGTCAGGATCCCACAGAAAGTGAAGGCAACAGTGGCGAACATCCCCGTTGGCAGTTATGATGGGGGAGGCCGAGGGAAAGACAGAGAGCGGGACAAAGACAGGGAGCGAGAGAGGGAAAAGGAAAAAGAGAGAGAGCGGGAAACTTCAGCCAACAGTCATTTCTCCTTTGATCCTGAGCCATCGGGGCAGACGGGGTCTCCAGCAACACATCCCGCAGAGGAGCTGACGTCCTTTGACAGACCCCTGGAAGGCTCCAGTACATCGGACTCCTCTGACGCAAGAAACAGGGAAAGCACAACCACCAAAGAGGTGAGAGGACCATCATCCTCCCCAACTCTTGCACATAGATGGAGTCCACATTATATCATATGTCATCTTATGTGAAATGCCTGTATTGAACTGTCTGTGCAGGCTGCATGGAAGGAGTCGCTCCCCTCCTCTCCTCTTCCCCCTCCATCAGCCACAGAGCCCGCTCTACCACCCCCACAGACTGACAAAGATGGTCCTACACCCAAAAGAATCAAAGCCCGCCCACCACCACTAAAGAAGACCTTCGACTCTGTGGACAAGTGAGTCACTACCTTTGAGAATACTTCATGTAGAAAGTATTGATGGACGGTGTGTATATACTGTATATTGTGTTTGTGCTTGTTGGACTGGCAGGGTGCTTTCAGAAGTATATTTTGAGGAACGCTTTGCCGAACTGCCAGAGTTTCGGCCCGAGGAGGTTCTGCCTTCGCCTACCCTGCAGAGTCTGGCCACTTCACCCCGTGCCATCCTGGGCAGCTACCGCCGCAAAAGGAAGAACTCAACAGGTTTAAGAGCATTTTAAGACACTACGTTTAGACTGCATTGTAGCAGAAAGGACTAGAATTCTTGCTCTGTTTGATATATTTCTGACATGAATCACCAGAATAATTTGAAATGAGGACCGTTTTATGGAAATCTGTTTTTATATCTTGGGTTTCTAAAATAATTTTCTGTCTGCTTCCAGATTTGGACTCGGCCACTGATGAACAAGTGTCTCCGAAGAGGAAGAGTCGACGGCGTTCCAGCTGTAGCTCTGAGCCAAACACGCCTAAAAGTGCTGCCAAGTGTGAGGGAGACATCTTCACCTTTGACAGAGCAGGTAAAGCAGAAAATAGAGGGTGGGGGGCATGCTTTGAAAATATTTAATTATTTTTTCTATTCTGTTAGTATTTAAGTTTTCTATAGTTTTAAATAATGTTAGTAGGAGGTTTAAGAATTAAAGGAGCATTCTTGTTTGTGTTTCTGTGTAGCTGTGTATTTGCTTCTCTTATAGTGTCTTTTTAATGTATTACCAACGTACTCACAATAAAAATCATCTCCCGGATTTCAAAATAAAAGCTGAACTGAATTGTTTGGTCAAATTGACCTTCTATTGATTGCTCTGTGTGAAGGAATAAATGTGTCCAAAAGCCAAAATATATCATTTGGGGTTATTAATGCTTTAAAACATTCATATCCCTGTAGGTGTCTGTAGCTGTCACTGGTACCTTTTCATGCAACAACTTCAGATTGTCCTCAATGTTTGCAGCCAGATGTTATTAGTACAGTTGTAGCCTGACAAGAGTCCAAGCCTTAAGCTCTGTTTCCACCTCTGCGTCTGGGTTGTTACATTTTACAATCATTGAACCTTTTTTTTTCTTTTTTCTTGTCTTGTTTTTTGTTTCTTTTTTCTGCATTTGGCAAAAACTGGTCTGGAGTGTTATCAAAACATCTATCCTTCTGTAACACTTTCTCAATCCCATGCATATTTTTAATTTTTAGAAAGAGTGAATCCAGAATGTGCTTTTTGCTTTTCCAGCTACAGATGGAGAGGACATCCTGGCAGAACTGGAGTTTGAAAAGGTGCCGTATTCCTCCCTGCGACGAACACTGGACCAGAGGAGAGCACTCGTTATGCAGCTGTTCCAGGAGCAGGGCTTCTTTCCATCAGGTACAACTGAAACACACACATTAACACACAAGCGGATTCGATAGGATTTCTACTCAACAGGTATTCTTCCTTCCCTTCAGCTCAGGCCACCGCAGCGTTCCAGACTAGATACTCCGACATATTTCCCACCAAGGTGTGTCTACAGTTGAAGATAAGGGAGGTTCGGCAGAAGATCATGCAAACAGCGACTCCGTCGGATGCCTCGGGTTTAGGCCCCTCAGATCCAGCTGCTACCCTCCCTGGACCTTCTGGCTCCCAGTCTGGGGATGGCTCTGGGAGAGGAGGTGGAGACTTACAGGATGAAGAAGTGGAACAGGAAACAGAAGCGAATCCCGAGGAACCTCGAGATTCACAGGACTCTTCTAGATGAGAGATGAGGACCAGTTGAATTTGTGAAGCAGTGACTGATGACGTCACACCTTTCCACGTTTATGTTTATCCATGCTCTTTACTTTTACCCGGTCATATCCTTATATCTTACCACCTGCAGCTGCCAACCTTTGAAACTGTTTATTTGCTATGTGTGTGACCTTTTCACCAAAAAAGAAAAAAAACAAAAACTGATATTTTGAAGAAGTTGTGGCGTAGAAAATACCACATGTACACACACCCTCCCAACTCTTCATTCCTGCACTTGAATCAGCACTCTGTGATGACCACCTTTTTAAAGAAATCTCATTGAAGCCAGTGAACTACGGACCATCATGTTCAGCTACACTCATTTGCCTTGAAGATGAAACGGTTCTCGTTTTGGACAGAGAAACCTGCCTGGGCTGAAATGGTGAACTAGCAGTTTTTAAATAGTTATACGTTTTGATATTTGTGTGATTAAGTGTTTTAAATGAGTAAAGGCAGGTAAGTGTCTGCTTGAGGAGCAACCTGTATGTTTACTTAACTAAATGCTTGTCTTTTTGTTTCTGCTGACATTCGGGGGCTGGGCCCTCTACAGCTGGAGACCTTGCGATTTCACAAAGAAAGTCATTGCAGTGGACCTGGAGAGATGGTTTCTCACTTGTAGACCTTCAGGAGAGGTCTACCAGGAGGGAATGAAAGACTGGAATTTAAGTGGACGTCTGGCAGTGCCATCATTCCTGCAATTAGCTGATTGGCCAGGTCCTCCCTCCTTGAAACTGACCCTAGCACACGCCAGTAGGTAGGATCCAACCATTCCCGTGCCTCTCATCCGCTAGCCATGAAGGACGAGGAGGGTCAGTCACCGGGCACATCCTGGCTCTTAGATGTAGAGGTCAGGCTGAAAAGACCAGAATCTTTTATTGCCAAGCAGTTTTATTAACTTTTTTTAATACTTTGATTTATATTTAACATTGTCAGTTTGTTGTTGTACTCTGCCTATGGTTATTATTACTCCTCATATCATTGCGGTGAACCCTTGTTTGTAGTTTTCTGGCAGATTTTTCCTTTATTTCTGCCAGCATTAGATTTTTTGTTTTTTTTTTTAGTTTCGGAGGCAGGTGAGAGATGCTGCTCCACACCTGTACAATTCCTCCATTGTAGTCTTCCCTTGACTGGCCTCTCACCTCAGCAAGGACCTGCAGTGCAGTTATATTGCTCATTTTAAATAGGAATACAAATAAAAAGTGGACCTTTATATCCTTTCAAAAGTAATAAGCCGTATGTTTTTAGATGACTATATGCCTCTCTGTCCCTCGCTAAGTCTGATTTCTATAACCTCCACACTTGTACATCTTCCGCCACCTCTTTCCTCCTCTCCTTCCTCCTTTTGTCACTTTAATACTCTCTCCAGACCTTTTAGGCAGAGAGAAAACTGGGGAAAGTGAAGGGCGGTAACAAATCAGAGGTGGTAGGGTGTAATACTGGTTGTGTCTTTGTGCAGGACTTGGTTGTGTTGTAAATAACTGTAGAGTCAATAGACTCATTGATATGGAACAATCTGTTATTGAACATAAATTGACTTATAAGACACCATTACTGAAGGTTAAAAACATCAGAAAACAATAAATATGGATATTAATGTTCTTGTTTTACTCCTTTTGTTCTAAATGCACAAAAAAATATAGTAATTAAGTTTGGATCTGTATCTTTGTTACGCAAATAAAAATAAGTGCTCAGTAGGAATAAAGTTCAAAATTGTACAATATTAATAATTAATTTATCCAGACTCAAACACAACAAGCTAAAGTTAACATTTTACTGCAACTCACAAATGCCAGTTGTGGAAAAATGTTTATTTTAGCTTATTTACAACAGGATGACTTTACTCATAACAAGAAACAAAATTACATCCATGTCATAAAAAGTGATTAAAAAATAATCATACAAATGTCATCTGAGGCACAACCAATGGTCGTTATTAATAATTTATAATTAACACCATATAATTTTTACAATGCAGAATTTTCATACAACATTAACCCCTTGTAGCTTTGTTTACAAGGGAACCTGACTTACTTTGGTCCTCCTGCTAAATAAACTTCAACATAAATTCTTGATTCCAGTAGATTGCTCAGCTCAGATGCTCAAACGTCACAGTAGTCAAGTCTTCTTTCAGCTAGTACTGATTAAATTAGTTCTTTCATGGCTTTAACTCATCCTCAGAGCAGCTGCACTCTGTCCACAGCAACCGTCTCCATGGCGAGGCCGTTCTCCAAAGCAGTATGGTAGATCTCCAGTGCCTGCTCCAGAGGCAGCACTCCTCCTTCACTGGTCTCAATGATGGCAATGGTCTCCCCAAACTCGTTACACATGATGGTGGGAGTGCCTTGTGTCTGTAGGGGTGAAGTTTAAAAAAAAAAAGAAAGGATGCATAGATGAGTCAGGCACTGGGTTGAATGGTGATCATCCCATTTCTATGGCAATGCAAGTTGATTTAAAACTGTATTGTAAAATAAATAATTATGACAGATTATGAAATATGGAGGTTTTGTTAATGACTATTATGAACCTCTAAACTCTCAGACTAAAAACAGATATTTTAATTGTTACTTATTCAACTGTCAACCATTTTCAGGAGATCTTACCTGCTGTAGATCTGCAGCCTGGATTTGGATGAGCTGAGGCTGCTTGTTAGCGAGATCCGCAGCAGCAGCATCGACCACTGAGACGGCAGAGCTGTTCTCCACAGCAGCCTGGACAGCAGCCTCCTCGTCCATCTTCTGCTGCCTTGCGTGGGTCTTTTTATGGTTCCGCAGGTTGGAGAAGGTTTTGAAGGCTTTGCCGCACAGCGGACACACATGCGGCCTTTCTCCCGTGTGCGTTCTACGGTGTTCGGCCAAGTGCATGCTCTGGATGAAGCCCTTCCCGCACACTTCGCAGCGAAACGGCCGTTCGCCGGAGTGTGTCCGCAGGTGCTCTCGCAGGTGTGTGTTCTGACGGAAGCGCTTTCCGCACACTTGGCAGGGAAACGGCCGCTCGCCGGTGTGGACTCGCTGGTGAAGTGCAACTCCAGAGGACGACACAAATAGTTTGCCGCAGATGGGGCACTGGTGAGCTTTAGGCCGCTTGCCTGGAGTGCACCGGGACCGGCCAAGGCCCAAGGCGAAGTGACTCAGTTTGTGAAGTCGTAAATTTGCAGGAGAATTTAGTTTCTTTCCACAAACATTGCATTCCAGGACTCCCTTAACAAGACTGGTTGATTCCTCTGATTCTGTTGTTGCCTTAGAGGTGGAGGGCCCCAAGACCAGATCTTTTCCCACCACTGCGACATTTTGGGCCTTTTTCGGCTCCTCTAATGGTGTGCCATCCTGTGCGGGATGCTGCTCCAGGCAGTGGCTGTCTCGTTGCTTCCTGGTTAGGAAGCCTTCTTCACAGTGAGGACAGGGAAAAGGAGCTGGAGCTCCTGGATGGTGGGAAAAGCGGTGCGCTGCCAACTTTGTGGCCCAACGAAAAGTGGCAGGACAGTCGGGGCAAGTCAGCGTTGCGGCACTCGAGTGCAGCAGGCTGTGCTGACGAAGATTGGACGACTGAGAGAAGGAGCGATGGCACACGTCGCAGCGATACGGGCGCACGCCAGAATGGATGAGCGTGTGCCTCATCAGATTTCCCAGTGATGAAAAGGTTTTCCCACAGTCTGAACACTGGAACGGCTTCTCTCCTGTATGGGTACGGATGTGGTTTCGCACGTGGACATGTTTCTTAAAAGACTTCCCACAGATGCCGCAGATAAACCTTCGCTCTACGACATGGGATTTGCGCCAGTGCTGCATGAGTTGCAACTGGGAGGGAAAGGTTTTCGGGCATGAACGACAACGAAAAAGTCCCTTTCCTGACGAGGAAGTGAAAACAACCTCTGCGGAACCAGCGGCGCTCGACGGCGCTCCCGCACCACTTTCGTCCACAGAAGGGTTTGAAACTGGCACGGTTGTGTCTTTCAGCTCATCGGCCTTTCCTTCAGGCGTGTCTGATGCTGCCACTTTGCTGACCACCTCCGCCTTTCCTTGATCCCCCGCTTCCACTTCCTTGGGAGAATTTTGATCCTCTAGTGTCTCCATCTCCTCCTCAGTGAGAGGCGCCATCAGGTTTCTCTTTGCATCATCGCTGTTGGAGTTCCTCTCTCTTGCTCTCTGAAGGATTGTAAGAGCTGTGGTGGATGTTCTTTTTGGAGGTGAAGCCTAGAGGACAGCAAGCACACGTCAAATTGATTAGTTACAACAACATGTGGGTGTGAAAGCAGCTAAAAGGCCATTTCATACCACAAAAACAGGTGCAGGGCTGTACGCATCCCGGTTGAGGTGGGTTCGACGGTGATAGAGGTACTTTGTCATGTTGGTGAAGGTTCTGTTGCAGAACTGACACTTGTGAAGGGGATCTGGAGTGTGTGACTTCCTGCAAAAAAAACAAAACAAGAGGAAAAGATTCAAATGGAAATAAAAACCACCATAAGCTCCTGTGGAGTTCCCAAAAGCTCACCTGTGCATGATGAGAGTCATCTCGGTGGTGAAACCGATACCACAATCCACACAGAGATACCGCGCCACGCCCGAGTGAGAGCGCATGTGCGTCTGCAATGATGTGAGTTTCTTGAACACCTTGCCACACTCCGGGCATTCGTGTGTGCCTTGTTCGTGTACTCGCTTATGAGCAGTTAGCCGGTTGAGCGAGGTGAAGGAGCGGTTGCAGAGCTCGCACTGTATTGGATGGACGCACGAGGCCACTGCTTTCTTCTCTGCTGCTCTGTTCCTCATGTCCTCCACCTTGTCTGTAGCTTCTTCCCTTCCTCGCATCTCCTCAAGGCCACTCATGACCCCAGACTCACCGCTCTCCTTGTCCTGACCCAGGAAATGCTCTCCCTGGTGCTGGAGGAAGTCTTCGGGGGTCTGGAAGAGAAGGGAGCACTCGGAGCATTCATAGGGGTGGAAGACCACCAACTCTGCGGTCTGTTGCTGCTGGTGGTCATCATCCATACGGGGGGCGAGCCTCAGCTCCACTCTTTGCACTCCGTTTTCTAAGACCTTTGCCGGAGAGCTCCGGCCTACATTAGGCAGCAGAGGAGGCAGCTTGGAGCGACGCGGAGTTGAAGTGGTGGAGGTGTCTGCGAGAGCTTGAGCTGTGAGAATCTGAAGGTGCATAGTGGCAGAACCAGGAGCTGGAGTCACTGGGGGCAGCAGGTAGGACTGGGACATCACAGCAGATGTGGAGCTAGACTGACGTTTCTTATGCTGCTGCTGCTGGCCAAGAACCTGCAAAACACACAGCAGCGTACAAAAAACAATCACTAGATGGAAAGATTATATTTAGTGTAAATCACTACCAGGCGGCTAAAGCTCAGGAGGAAGCGCAGTCAACTTTAAACCGGACGTTTTGTAGATCGGTTCCAGGCTTCCGCTTCCCCTGACTACACGCCAAAGTATCCTTGGGCAAGACACTGAACCCAAAGTTAGGAGGGTTTGGAAAAGTGCTATTTAAGTACAAGTCCATTTACTGGTACCATTAAAGCCATTAACAAATGACTCAGTCTTTCGCAACTGCACACCAACTAACAGATAAACACAAGTAAATTTGCAGCTTGGCTGTGTTTGCTACTTTTTTACTTCAGAATATAACACGATAAAGAAACGTTGAATGTGAATATTTCTTTCCCATTGGTCAAAAGACCCACTCGCATCTAATTCAAACATCTTAAATCACTCCCACCACAAATGAGACGAGGCTGCTGCTATTTATTAGCTCCTGCTCACATCAACATTGCAAACTCATTTGACACCCTACTATTCTGTAAGTATGCTTCACTTAGCTCTGAAAGAACAGCTCACCATTAAAAAGAAAATTATACTTTATAAAGTCTTGTATGTCTTCCCAATCATGAAGTTTTTCTTAAACATCATGCAGATCACATTACGCCGTGAATTCGTACCTGAGCCAAGATCTCCCCAGCCTGCTGCTCACTTAGCACGTAGTTCTGTGCGTTATTAAGAGGAGTGATGGAGCCATCCGGCCGCAGCACGTACTCCTGCCGCAGGGACACAAAAACACAAGTTAATGGATTGGCACAGAAATTACACAATGTCTGAAAATGGCTTTTGTGTTTAAACAATACGGTTTAAGACTCCTATTACTCTAATCGCTTTTGGCAGATCATCATTTTCAGGCTTGGCTATAACAATCACTAGTAGGTGAAAAAAAGAAAGAAAAACACAACCAGAGTGACATTTTGGTTGTTTCTGATGCAAAGCAACATTAATGCATCAATGTCAGAAAACAATTATTGACAATTCAGCCTGTATTTAATGTCCTGGGGTTTGTTTAAGAGCTGCAGCAAATTATCAATAACTGTGACGACTGAAAAACTGAGACGTTGTATCTTAGCTTCTCGTGAAGTCACACTAATGGATACTAACTAGCTCTCAGATTTTGTGTAACTGTGTTGATCTTCTTACGGTTATCTCAGAGTTACTGTGCGTGCTGCTCCTGTTGTGGGTCCGCCTGTGTTCCAGCCAGGTCTCAGCCGAGTCAAACAAAGCCAGGCAGTCAAGACACTGGTACTGAACAGGTCCCGACACATGAGCCTCTGAACTGGCCGCCTCTGTGTGCACAACCTCAGTCAGCCCTAAAAAGCAGTTATAAACACACATATCGGTGTTTTCTCTTGGAGTTTAACGACTTTACTCATCTGTATTAACTAAATTTGTACATAAACTGCCTTGATTTACCTTGAAATATCAGAAAACTTTCCAAAAAACATATTTAATTAAGTCTTATTTACCTTGCTGTTCCACCTGCATCCCAGCTTCTCTAATGTGCATCTCCTGATGCTGCAGCAGCTCATCTGCGTTCACCAGGAGGTTCCCACACTCCAGACATTGGTAATGCTGAGTCTCTGAGGTGGGCGAGGCCTCCACAACCTCACCCTCCACTTCCGGCCCTGTATGGATCTGCTGGTGGATCAGCACCTCCTCAAGGGTGTCGAAGAGCTCATGGCATTCACTGCACATGTACTGGTGCTCCACAAACACGGCGTCTGCCTCCTCTTGCCCCTGCTCTGCCATTGTGGGAGTGTTTCTCAGAGTCAATGAAGGTGTTTGGGGAAATAAGGAATAAAATGGAAGCTTCAACACTGTGCCCACAGAATGGGAATAACTTGTGTCATCCACAAAGTGAAGATGCAAACACACCTGTGGGGAAGCACAAAATAAAATGACGACATAATAATACATAAATCTGCTTAACTGGAGTAACCTATATTAAAACAAATTAAAAATGGATTTGTACACTAAAAAAATAACCACAGGGAGATGATGTGAGAGAAACCCGCGAGCAAAACATTCACTTATCACTCATTAAAAACATTAAGGGCCTCGTTCACGTTACATTACGATCTCAGCGCAGTATAAGCAAACAAATGATTAATTCCTTGTCAAATTTAATCCGTATCTTTGTTTACAGTGTGTGATGGCATATGGAGAGCTGTTGGCGGCGCTCCCTCCGATACTGCAGACCTATTTCTCGGCACCGCAGTTTCCTGACTACGTTGCCCCGGTTCGTCGGGCGGTCCGTCAGGCGGCGCTACCCACTTTTCCCCGAAGCTCTACGGCCACAACGGCGGGCCCATCTTTCCCCTTACCTCTCATTTACTGTCGTTGGACAATCCCCCATGTAGTCACCACCCGTCGTCCACGCAGCCGTGTGCTTGTTTGTTAGTCCATCGCTACCATTCGTGGCAAAGAAAAAAAAAGCGGGAAAATTTCGGTGGGAATTTACATTACAAACCATTTAATGAAACGTTTGCCTGGCGATCTCCTCCATTCTTGTGATGATATGCCCCGCCCAATGCGGTAGCCTGAACATTTCAGGTCTTGTTACTTGATAGGCTTCCTGTCAATCATAAAGAGCACTGTACTTATGGGTAATGTAGTTTATGTATGCAAGCGCCAAACTATCTGTTGGGGGCCCTAAAACAGAGCAAACCCTCATAGATTCCAATGTTAAAAAGGCCAACTTCACAGTAGAAATAAACATGTTTACAGCTTGGTATGCAAACATTTTAGGATAAATAGGCCAGGTTAACTGTAAGGGTGTTGAATAGCCATCTTAGCAGCATCATGAGAGTCTTCCCTCCTGGAAAATACAAAAATGAGGAAAGAACTCGAGCTGAGAGGGGGCTGTAAGCCTGGATGATTGATGTTTATTTATTTATTTACTTATTTAAGCAAAACACAAGTAAAAAAAAATAGATATTGTATACCATATACATCAGATCTTACAGAGGTTATTTTAACATAGATTTACATAGAATGAATAAAAAGGGAAAAACAGTACATACAAATCTGAACAAAAAGGAGATGAAATAGGGGCATGTATTACAAAACAGCGTTGAATATTGTAATTACAAAGTGCTTATACTTTAATAATTAATTTTCCTTTAAAAGAGATTAGTTTAGCAGTATTCTTAATCTTGCTCAGAGAAAGTGATTTGTAGAACAGCTTGAATTCATTCTTCCAGTGTGCGAAATTTGAGTGAATTTGAAAAATGTCCATTTATGTATATAGTATTTGGCTAATAAAATTATATTACTGATAACATAGTCAATTATATGTGTCAGTAATAAAAGCACCAAATTTTACATCTTGGATAGTTAGATTGGTCATCTATATACCTTGACAATATATCCACTGATTAAGGTCTAGCCAAAAGAAATGCACTGAATCATAAGTAAAGAATAGATAATGTTCTTGCAGAATACAGAATTATCTACATCCAACTTAAATCTATGTCTTAGTAACTCATTAATAGGATAAATGGAAGGTAATGGTAAAAGCAAATATTTACATCTAATCTTTTTTAATTTTCTCCTTAGTAAACTTTCTGAGGATATAATCCCTTTTAAAAGAGCAATTGGCATAATAATACAATCGGGAGTTTCTTATGAAGTTGTTATTGCATTTGTAGTCCAAGAAATTAACATAATTGATGCTTGATTATTGATAACTATCACACTCTAGGCGTCCTGTAGCTAACTAGCTTAGCTAAATCCAATCTAATGCGAGCTAACCAGCTAACGGAGGTAGGTGGTAAAGCTAGGCATGCTAATGGAGATAGGTAAAGGTAAGACATGCTGTTAGCCAGCCTTAAAAACGTGGTTGTGCTACATTCTGCCTTCTTGCCATGGACATTTGATACCTCTCAATCAAAAACCCATAATTATGCCAAATTATGCCAAACTAAATTACTCTAAATGGTGGAAAAATACACATCCCTCACTAAGGTAAACTCAACTTATTAAATTTGAAAGGTTTAATTTTTTTTGTACCAGGTTGTACACATAATTTCATCTGATTTTTTAAAAAAAATTTTAACACGGGAGTCAACAGGAATTTGCTATGTTTTAGAGTCCCTGGTGGATGAGGGGTAAACTGCAAATATTTGTCACTTCGCATCGCTTTTTAAAAATGCAGGCTGGAGTTTCTTTTCCCACAGAAGTTAAAGATTTTAGGCTTGTTGAATGATGTCAGAATGAACCTAAAATGTACTAGAACCCGTCTGTAACTAGAACCTTTAGAGGCTAACTTCATTAAATGTTTTCTCCAATTTTGAATTTAGGTGTACATGTGTTCAGTGTTTTACTAAATGAAATGCTATCCATGTTGTTTTCTATCAAGCAATAATAAAAATATTCAATGAAAGTCCTACTGAGGTAATCAAAAGTATCCTAAATTTGTCTTAACAAAAATGTAGCAATTTCCATCTAGTTAGCTACATAAGATTCTACTCTACTCGTCATCCATTGTACTCACTGAAGCGGATGGAAGCCACGAACAACTCAATTTACCATAAACCCTTGCGAGTTTTACGTGATTGTACGTCAACTCCCCCAGTCCCCCCACCATCACCGTTACACAGAGGAAGAAAGGGGGAGACGGGAAACCTGTACTGAAAGCTGTAAGTGTGTTTTTCATTTATATCGAATATTACAATGCATTTCTGTAACAAAGTCTCTGTCGGAGTAACTGCTAAAACCTGTAACCTTTCCCCGGCTTAGTTCACACAAATATGAGCGGCGGCGGGCGGGCCAGGGCCGGCTCATTCGCTGAGCCTCCCGGAGCTCCCGGATCTGCTGCTGCCGGTGCCGGATCAGCAGTTGCCGGCGGAAGCTCGACAGGAAAAACTGGGGCTTCACAAGCCAGTGGAAGCAGCTCGACGAGCTTTGGGAATTTGAAACTGTCTCGTAAGTATTTTCGGCATATCTGATCACTAGTAAAGTACACATAATACTACAAACTCGGATTGCGCTTTGTTTTGAAATAAACTTAATACAGAGTATTTCATGTCGATTGTTAGCAAGCAGGCTGTTAGCTGGTTAGCCAACTTAAGCTAGCTGCTCAACTATCGCTAGCTGTGTTTTTCATTACGACCAAGGGCTTTTATCTCGGAGCTAACATCAGTGTTAGCTGCGATGAAAAACTTAGAAGTGAGCTTTTTATATAACTGCGTTTTCAAAGTTTTTTTCTGCGACATTATCGGACCATTAGTACTTAAAAATGGTCTTAAAATATAATGTATATTTGTCGAATTTACTTTTTTTGCCGTTACCACTAGATTTTGAAGCTAGCTAGTTTGCTAACATTTGCAGCCAGTTGAAATATATATTCTGTTTTTAGTGATGTCTCCCGGTCCCATCTGATCACTTGTTATATCAGATTAACTGACAAACGTATATATTGTATCGTAACCTAAATACACGGATATTAAGCCACTGACATTATCCGATACGATCGAGTTCCTGCCAGCTTATGTTTGCTTATTAACCAGCAAAAGTTGACCTTACCTGAAAGTTATTACAGTGTTCGCCTGGATGCCTACACTTATTAGTACACATTAAAACATATTATTACTCAGACAATAAACAACTTATTACCATCCTGAGTAATCTGTATAAATGTACAGTAGTAAAGTAAAACAGTTCTGCATTTAGCTGATTATCTGTGGAGCTTTTTCAACATCCTCTTAACTTGAATGTAATTTATTTAAACTTAAAAACTGCACTAATTATTCTGATCAACCAGCAGCAGTTTTTTCACTTAACTAAACCAATGTGATAACAAAGTTTTGGAGACTGCATGGGCCTCACGTAGCTATAGAGCTATACATGGGTAGCCATTTGCTGAAGATGTATGTAAGCTCAGTTATACATACAGAGTGACCAAAACTATTTGATTTATTCTTGTCAACATCTTTGAATCATTAATAACTAATATTGCAAAAAAATAGCCCACTATGAAAACAAATTAAGCCACAGATAAAATAAATTAAAGTTAAAATAAGCATCTAAAGCTTTTGTAAAATAGTGCGACCTTTCTCCTTGTAGTTTTGATATTTAGGATCTGCACACTCTAAAAGTGCTGACCTAAGATATCCTTGCCCACTGCGGGAACTATACAAAAGGGGCCGTTTTAATCTACTTTATCACTAATCTGACTAAATAAGAAAATCTCTTTGTCTCTACCATTTGGCTTTTCATTCAAACCTCATTGGCTAATTTCATGCTTCACAGATGTGTGTAAATTAAGAAATCTACAGCTCAGTTTTTCAGTGTACATGGGGAAAATTAGGTTTTTCCTTGAGGGGGAAAAACACAACCTCCTTGTGTTTTTAAGACCTAGTAAATAAGAAATCTGAACTCGCTACCTTTTCTGAATTTGCCAAAGCTGCTTGTGACTATGTTGTAATATGCTTGTCTGTTATTACACAGCTTGTTAGCATGTAACAGAGGGATTATTTGGTTATTTTCACATGTTACATACTATTATTTATTGATATAAGGCAGAATGGATGTTCTGTAACTGGTGAAAGATATTTGTAGTGATATGGATTTGATGGCTGCATTTAACTACATAATGATGCTCTTAATCACATAATGAGTCTAATTTTGATAACGGTTGAATTCATTCTTAAGCGTTTCTTAATTTTTGGTTGTTGGACATTATAGTGTGCTGGAATTTCTGACCACATTTGATAAGAAATAACTTATTCCACAAATTGCTGCCTTGCTTTTGGCTGCACTGGCATGTTTTATGACTGTAAGAAACGGCTAAATGCCAACCTGTAGCTATTCTGCAGGTCAGAAAAAGGTCAAATAAGAAAAGGTGCTGCTGGTACCTGCTTCACCTGAAAGTAGCTTCTTAACCAATACATGGATGTATTTAACAATAGCTCTGTTTCAAGAAACAGACCAAAAATGAGAACTTCATAGTTCACGTGACACCAAATCTAAACTTCTAGTTCCAGTTTCTCGCAGGTTTTCTACATGTTTCATTGGAAAACTGGCCCCAGAGGTCCAGAGTTTGGTTATCCTTACGATAAGACATAAGGGTGTCATTTAAAACGTGGTTTCACAGCCCTTCATTGGATCTGTAAATTGTTAAATGTTGCTGTTGCATATGCTATAAAATACCAGCTGTTTTTTTAACCATCTTAAAATAATATTAAATTGTGTGACCTTTTTAAGCAGATTAGTGCCCTAAAGTCATGACCAATCCAAAGTTTTAAAAAATAAAGTGGTACAGCATGATCTTCCATAAAGGTTTAGACATTGCCTTAATGTTGCCTTGTATGAAACTAATCCCAATGGCCTCCACCCAAAGTGGCATGTAGATGTCTTATTTACCCGTCATGTCACCTTGGACGTATAATTTGCCTCGACTGAAGTTAGTTGAGTTGTCTGAATCAGCAATAGGGTTGTTCAGTTGGTATATCACAAAAGAAAAGCATCTTTAGTCTCCAAGGCGGAGTATGAAATGGGATATTTGTGAAGCTGTTTTATTATTGTTGGTCAGGTAAAATTAATCTGTACTTTAGAGAACCAGAAACCTGCAGATGATTCAGAAACCAGAAGTTCTGGAATGAATTACCTGCGTCTTGGATTTAACGCATCATGAAACACAGTCGAGGAAAAGCAAAAAACAATGATGGGATGTTAGTTGAGTCTTACTAACTGCTTGAGCTTCTTTTTTTACTCATCAGACTTGTGTCGACATATTAACCAAAGCTATTTACTGACAGCCGGGCAAAGTGCTATCATGCCACAGCTGCTTCATATTTAATGCACTCCTTTCTGACTGGCTTTAAAACAGGTTATGCTATAATGAAATACAAATGAACAGCATGTTGTAGCTGCGATATTGCTACGTGCAGGAGCTGTTTGGTGGCTGAGCTCAACGCTGAATCCTTGCTGACCGGAGGGACCGGATCAGGTCAGATCGCAGCCAGTCATGAGGATTTGACTTTGGCTGTTGTGGACTGTTTCAAATAGTTTCATCTAGTACAGTTTAAAAATGAAGTAAAAGATTATTTTATCTCATTTCAAATATCTGTTAAAACAGAAGTTTTTATGTTGTCTTTATTGTGAAACTGAGTCATAATAAAAATCTGGAGGGGTCCTGTTGAAACAAGCAAATTGATTAAACCCAGTGAAGGCTTCAGCTCTGGGTGTGTTTCTGTCCATGCAATGCCGTCACAGGTCCTGACAAGCTTTTTGGCCCTGGGCCTCTTACCTGCTACTTTTTTTTTTTTACTCTCTGTTGTTGCTTCTGGTACCCAGTTGTCAAATCAATCTGGACTCAACATGTACACGGGGATAAAACTTCACACAGAAGCTTGACCCTATCTAGAGCTGTAGGATAATGTCTCGAGCGTCTCACTCAATGCTTGTTCTTTTGACAAGGTCACACATTACGCTGACAGACTTGCTGTACAAATAGCTGAAGACACTCGCTTGGTGTCCTTCACATTAAATCCAGAGATGCTTTTAATTTAAATGACTCAACTTTGAATGTTATCAGCATGAACAAATAAAACATGCATCGTGGATAGTGCTGACCGTAATCCTTCAACGTGTTAATTATTGTCATCAGAATCAAAGGTCAAAAATGTGTTTGAGTGTTTTGCTTTTGTTTATTTGTGTTAAACATTTGGTCTTTTGTATGATTCTAACAAGCAAACAAAAGTGCATTTAATCCTAATTAGTAAGACGTTTAATCTTCAATTGTAGCGCTGCCGGTGGCATGCATGGCCATTTGACAAGTAAAAGGTTAAAGAAAAAAAAATCACAATTAGCAAAAAGAAGTTGTTTTGTGAATTCTTTTGCCTGCAGAGTTGTTTTTGTTGTATGAACTATGATGAATCGTATTGAGTGACTCATTGAACTGGGATAGGGTTTGCCTGGGAGGTTTTACTTTTGATTACTTCAAAATCATCATACTTGTCATTTAGCCAGCTTTGCCATGTGCATTGTTTAGATTTTTTTAAAAAAAAAAACTCTTTCAACCAGACTGGTTAGAAAATGTGCATCATGGTTTCTTTCCACTTTAAATTCAGCAACGTGGACCATCTG
>JBAMHX010000007.1:10357964-10379455 GCA_037177515.1 Pseudomugil tenellus | reverse complement strand
ATTGTACACGATTTGTATGAGAAAACTTTGATGTTTTGGTTTTTGACGCACAGAAACTGTTGAACCTTTAGGTTAACATGACGTGAGTCGGAAACATTAGGCAGAACAGTATGCTTACTGGCAAATACCCAGTATACTATATTTCCTTTTGTCATATAGCAGAAATATGTTGTACTCTAAACACATTTGTTTAAATTGAATATAGCAGAAGGAAATTTATGCTTTCAGGAGAAAATGTAACCTACTCTGCTAAATATGAGTTAATAAAACGGTAAACACAATGCCAGATGCTGATGGTGTTTATATTGAAAACCCTGAATGTCTAATCGCAGATCAGTTTATTTAATGATATCAGTTGTCTGACTAGTGTTTCCTCATTGTGCTTTATGCTCCATGGCAAGGATGCTTTTCAGCAACAGTATTCAGAATAACCCTTATTTTTAGGAGCTTGGCTTAACACTTCTCATACTGTGCTAAAAAATCAAGCTATAGACGCCTCTTTATCTGAATTTTAAGACTTGTTAATTGATGTAAAGGGGTTTAGAGTTGCTTACTTTCCAACAGTAACCAGGGCCATTCTTTTCTTTTTCTTTTCACTAGAAAGACGAGGTGTATTTGAATCTTGTGCTGGATTTTGTCCCTGAGACAGTGTACAGGGTGGCTCGGCACTTCAACAAAGCCAAGACCACCATCCCCATCATTTATGTTAAGGTAAGTAGAAATGTAATAAGAAACTTGATCTGCTGGATGTTATCCTGCAGGCATTTCTCCATCTCACTGGTTTTGTGCTACTGCTAAATACTTTGAAAGGCTAATTCATGTCAGTTATTCAAGGAAATCTAAATATAGATCCAAAGTGTGGGCTGTCTTATCACAGACAAATGTTTAGCTTTTTCCCACACTGTTGCACAGGTTTGTTTTCCTTACGTCTATTTAGCTATAAAAAATAGTGGTGTTCAGTTGATGCCGGATATAAACTCTGCTTCTTTTCCCAAAATGCTGATAAATGAAAAGCAGCAGAGCCATCATCTGTTGTTTTGACAGACGCGTAAAATACCAAAAAATATGGGGTTAGAAAAGGCATCTGGGCATAAATCTGTGCTTTTTAAGTTTGAAGTGTCCTATAAATATGCTAAATCCCTCAAAATGACCCTAGAAGTCATAGTTTAACTCTGACGTGGAATATGGCTCATGGATGTAGTTGCTGCTTTCACTTATTGCCCATATTGCGAAACAAATGTGGTGGAAGCTGAAAGGAAAAATTTCTTTGAGTAACTGCCTGGGGATGTAATAAACAACAGAGTATGTTTGCTTTCACAGACAGCTCGCTGTTTCAGGATTATGAAAGCAGAAAGAGAAAAAATGGGCCCATGGGATTTAATCATTTGCAGTACCCTTGGTTCCCCATCTAAAAGGGTGCTCTTATTAGTGTTTGTGTGTTTACTGTGTATCAAGCAGCAGTGAGGACATTATAGCTGTCTCATGGCCCATTTCCCTACCTCAGCTTGCTGCTCCCCTGAGGCTTTGAGATGCATGCTGATCTCTTTCGCTCTTTCTTTCTCGCGTCCTCCCTGACATCTTTCCTTCTTCCAGCGACACTTTCGTTGCAGCATGCTTGAGGTCTTGTCCCCCGGCTCTCGTGTATCCTGTTGTCTTGCTCTTCTTCAATCCTCTCCTCCTTTTCACCTCTTTGACCTCATTTCATGACAGTCATCTCCCATCACGACGTCATCTTGTCTAATCATTTAGTAATCCGGCAAGCCTGCTGTTCCAGCTTCACGTGGGCAGTAATGATAATGATGATGATGGTGATGACAGTCATCATTTGTCTTATTAAGATGCTTACCATCTGCATTTCTTAGACTCATTAAAAAGACCAGGACTTCACTGTTAGGGCAGATTTTCTTTCAGACTGACACCACTGACCTAGACGTGAGGACAGATGAGAATGGTTACATCTTTAGGGAGAATTTTTCACACTTGTGCTATTTTGGTGTGGAAATCAACCACGACAGGCTGAATGAGAAGCCACACAACTGCTTCTTTCAACACACCTTTTACAGTTCACCCTAAATAGGGGCTCACAGACCGAATATGTTGAATTCCTGTCACTCAGATGTCTGTGTCCTTTGGATTTTACTCTTCTAGCTTCAAAAGGACAAGCAGTTGAATTGACGTTTTCATGGGATGATTGCTGTGAAGCGCTGGTTTTCAGCGTATTGCACAAAAATCTTTTCCCTCCTTTTGAGCAACTGTCGACTGTTCAGGAGAGCCGTGCACCGAATGGCGTTGAAAGATGGAGAGTCGCATAAGTGTTCTCAGCATCATGTTTAACCAGGCATTTTCCTAACGTCCCCTCAGATATTTTGCCCTGTTTTTGCAGTTGTAGTAAATTTACCAGACAATGTAGTCAGTTACGATAATAAACACAAGAATTTTATTATAATTTTTATTATTAGTGTGCGACATCAGTTCAGTTCTAGCTCAGCAAAATTTACATGGATTCCAATTGCGTACTTCTCAGACTTTGGGGTTCATGATGCTTTTTAAATGCTCCAGTGTTTACTTCTCCTTTGTCTATGAATTAAATTTAAATAATTTCAAAAGCATTAATTCATTTTCTATACTACTTTATCCAATTCAGGGTATCAGGGAAGCTGGAGTCTTTCCCAGCAGTTAGCAGGCGAGAAGCAGGTCGCCAGTCCATTACAGGGCCAACACAAAGACACAAATGACTACTCACACACTCATTCCTAGGGACAATTTAGAAAGACCAGTGGAAGGAACCCTGAGTACTTGTAGAGAACCCACACATACACTGGGAGAACATGCAATCGCCACACAGAAAGGCTTCTAACCTTCTCCAAGCAGGTGCTGTGAGGCCACCGTACTAACCACTGCGACACCGTGCAGTTATCAGATGTTATATCTTTTCATGACTGAGATTATTTATTCAAGGGAACTTGTGTTTTTGTTGCTAAAAAATAATATTCTGGCAGCAAATACAGTTTTAACCTGTAACTTTAAAGAATAAATCACCTTTATTTATTATTCCATTCATCCATTTTCTGTCAGTCATTGTTGAACTGTGACATAATGGGAAGGAAGGAAAATGCTTGATTCCCAGTAGTCATATTTTGAAACTATGAAAATAACCCTGATATGAAATGATCATATATGAAAATTAAAGGTTAAATCAGGTAGATTTGATGTCTACAACTCCTTTATAGATGTGATTAATGTAACCTGACTCATGTCTTCAAATGCTATTTTGTTCTTTCAATATCTGATTCTGTTATTAAACACAGCCTGACATTATGCAATTCTTATCTGCCCACCCGCAGGTGTACATGTACCAGCTGTTCCGCAGTCTGGCTTATATCCATTCCCAGGGTGTCTGTCACAGAGACATCAAGCCCCAGAACCTCTTGGTAGACCCAGAGACAGCCATCCTCAAACTTTGTGACTTTGGCAGGTCAGTAAGAGATCCTTCCTTCAGACACATCTCTGTCTTCATTCTTTGTTTTGTGTTGGCTGTTTGTGTAACTGTATATAAGTGTTTTTTATTGTTATCCTCCCTATCGTTACTTTCCGTTGTGGATCAGTTTTAGTCTTTCCTGTTTTAGATATTGTAAATGTGTGAAAACCAATTAACACTTGTTTAAATTGTCCTTTTATTCTCCTCTTCTTTCTCTCCCACCCCTCTAAAACTCTCTAGTGCAAAGCAGCTAGTTCGAGGGGAACCAAACGTGTCCTATATTTGCTCGCGGTACTATCGTGCCCCAGAGCTCATATTTGGTGCCACTGACTACACATCCAACATTGACATCTGGTCAGCTGGCTGTGTGTTAGCTGAGCTGCTGCTGGGCCAGCCCATCTTCCCTGGTGACAGTGGTGTGGACCAGCTAGTAGAGATCATCAAGGTACAGTGTGATAGCAGACAATAATACTAATATCTAGAAGTGTACATCTGGGGAAAGCAACACTAGAATCTACACGGACCAGTGTTACAATTGTCCAGTTGGAATAAAGATGCTTTTTCAGTATTTCTGTCACAAAACACTGACCCAATGAGTGGGATTCATGTTAAAAGTTCTTATTTTTTAAATTATTTGAGTCCAGAAAACTCGGTTATTGCGCATAAATTATTTTAAACAGCTCCAGTTTGTAAAGAAATGTTGCTTTTCGGTCCTAAAGGACAAGTCTCTCCCCATCTGCCTCAGTTTACAAAGAGTTATACAGGCTTTAAAAGTGAATGCTAGTCTTATAGGAAATGGAAAGGCCTTTCAAAACGGTTGTAGATTATAAGATGAAGCATCTGTCTTGCAGAGTTTCAAACGGATTGCAACAAGTCAGATGGGCCAAGCAGAACCAGTCAGTCGGCTATTGTTTGTCATCAAACCCCAAATCTGCCCACAGCTATTTATAAAGGACACTGATTGGTCTGGACTTATGTTTCAGCTCCAAAGTTGATGTCTTAAAGTCTGACAAGATGGATTCTTTCATGATCTGGCAAGAATCCATTTGTTTTGCAGTATGAGAGAGGAAGTGCACAACTGAGCCGAGAGGTTGACATGTACTGTTGAATTCTGGAAACTGGAACATTGTTTACAGGATGGTTTAAACAATATTCATCAATGTTAGTTCAGCTGTTTTGATGAGGAGAGTTTAAGGACATAAAGAACTATAGCACATGCTCTTAAAGTCATACTTAGATCGGTACCTGCAAGTCAGCACATTAAGGATTGGAGATCCTGGAAAAACATGCTACATTTTGGAAAATACACAGTTGATTTGTCTAAATCCCTTTTTTCAGACTTCCCCTCAAAGCCACATCTCACATGCACAGAAATGTGCAACGCTTGTTCCCAAGGATTTGCCGTAGTTTGATGTGGTATGCTGGTTAATGTAGCTATCCAAGCTCTGACTCCAAATGCTCCAAACGTCTGAGAGTGTGGGATATGTGCACAACGAAGGGCATGCAGAGTGTTTGAGGAGGGAGGGAAACATTGCAGTTGAGTTTGACAGACATGTCACTGATAAATCGTTCAGAACAGGTCTGTTAAATGATCAGATTGTGTTTCACCACAGGTACCTAAATATTTTCATGCTTGTTTCGGATCATTTAAATAATTGGCTGCAGTCGGAGCATGAAGGCGAATTTGAATCAAAACTTTTTCGTGGAAAACCTTCTGTACCTTTTACATTTAGAAAAGTCTGTCTCTAATACATGGTAAACTGTACCATGGGAAGTATTTGCAATGTACACACAAATGAAGTAAATAATTATGGATGTTAACGTTTCCTCCTCGTCAGGTTTTGGGGACACCAACGAGGGAGCAGATCCGGGAGATGAACCCTAACTACACAGAGTTTAAATTTCCACAGATCAAAGCACACCCTTGGACAAAGGTTTGTTCTCCTGAAGGTTGGATAGTAATTCACCAGGTTGTCATAGAAGCTTTTAGTGTCTCTTCTGGGCCTTTTTCTGTCTTTATTATAAAAAAAAACCATAGGTACTGTCCATGTTTGTTTTTATGGTGTCTAACCTTTGGATGCATATAAACCATAGAAAAACACCTATTTTTCTCCTCAGGTCTTCAAGCCTCGTACCCCACCAGAGGCCATTGCCCTCTGCTCTCGGCTGCTGGAATATACACCTGTGACCAGACTGTCTCCGCTGGAAGCGTGTGCGCACGCCTTCTTTGACGAGCTGCGCCTGCCCAACACCCGCCTGCCTAGTGGACGAGAACTGCCACTACTGTTCAACTTCAGTCCTGTTGGTCAGTCCACTCCCTCAGCTAGACCTGACACGATAACAAATTTTGCTGTGCAAGTAATTGTCTCAGAAATTATTGCGATAAACGATAATATTGCACTAAGCGATTAATATAATTTTTAGATAGTTTTCAACTAATATGATAATAATGCAATAATAAGGCTAAATCTACCCTTTCTAAGAATAAACATTAATTTTAAAATAACATTTAGCTTGATGTGCAGACTAGTTTATGGTCTTCTAGTGTTGTAGGAATCTAGTTATCTGGAACATATCTGGTCTTTGAAGACGTGGAGTTCATCCTCCAGTCAGCAGTGACATAGTGTTTGCTCATATAAAGGGTCATGTCTTAACTAGACTACATATTAAAAGTGCCAAATGAAAACTGAATGCTGAACTTAAGTTTGTCATCTTGTAGGCAACGTTGTAGACAAAAGCCTCTGAACTGGCCTCGTATACTATAATTCATCGTAGTGAAACATTTTGCAATCTTTGAAGAGAGAGAAAAACTAAAATTATTGCATCCAACAAACTTATTGCGCTCACTTTTTCTTATCGTGCAATTAATTAAGGCCTACCCTCTTTTCCCTTTTTTATTGATAATAATATTTATCTCTTGTATTTCCAGGTGAGTGCTGATAATTTGTTGCCTTTACATGTGCAGTTTGTTGCTAATATGTCATTTCTTCTGTACCCTCAGAGCTGTCTATCCAGCCACAGTTGAACTCCACACTCATTCCTCCTCACGCTCGTGCACAGACATCGCCTGCCTCACATGGTACCTACCACAGCTTAAGCTCTACTGTTTTCCTGTTTTTAATTTTTATGGAACCTTTATGACTTTTCCATAAGAGGAATAAACATTCAACAGTAAATGTGAAAATAAGTTTGAGGATTTTTCCGGTGCAATATTTTTCTGCATGTTTTTAATTTCTGAGCCAAACTCGCACTGCTTTGTACCCATAATCCATTCTTTGCAGTTTGAATCCGGCATGAGCTTTAACTTAAAAGCTAAATGATAGTAAACTTATGCTGAATAATGCTTCATAAAGAGATTTCTGCATATGTTTAAATCTGGTGATTTCTGTCTCTAGCGTGATGTATGATTGTGTGCATTTCCTCTTTTCTCCTGCAGAGGGCAGTGTGTCAGACAGTACCGCCCAGCCCAGCTCAGCACCTGGATCCATCAACAACAGCACCTGAGCATCTATCCCTCTGTTATGTTTTTTTTTGTTTTGTTTTCTTTTCTTTCCTCTGCCCCTACCTTTCAACTATCCTCCTGGCTCCAAACCAAACACAACCACATAAGCTCTTGGCATTGCTATTTCCCCTGAATGTCAACTATTTCCAGTAGAAAGCAGGGCCTGCAGCTGTTCGTCTCAGGAAGCTGTGGGTTGTTTTAATTACATGCTGATAGCTCTGGTTGGACTTAATATGTCCTGCAGTTTTGAGTTGGGTAGGATGTTGAGAAGCTGAGGAGGACGTTTCTACGTACCTTACGGCTTTTTATAGTAGCAGTTGACATTTATCCCCTTTTATTTCATGTGCATTCGCTAATCCTGTGGTCATGGTGTCATTGATTTGAATAGCGACAGGCTCGCGACTTAAGACGAAGGGCAGCAAGCAAGGCCCAGTGAATATTGACAATCATTTTTTGTAGTATATTAAAAAATTGCACACTTGTGCTGTTTGTTATGTTTATTTGTATCTTAACAGCTCAGTCTGCAGACTAGAGGCTCTAACATGGCGCTCTGCCCCAAACTCTACTAAAAGTATCAATTCTTCAAACCGGCTGGTAATCAAACACAAAGGATTATTTTAGTCTCTCTGTCGGAAACCAGACAGAACACGTCATTTTAGATATAAGATGCTTTTAAATGATTTGCTTTTCAGTATTAGCGCTCTATAACTTCCTTTTTATCCCATCAAGAGAGTTTTATGCGAGCACAATGCACACATTTAGTTTAGTCATTATAAGCTTTTCTCCTGAGTATTGCACATCTACAAACAGAGTGGAGGGAAGTGAGAGAGTTATGTCTCCGGTTAATAACTTCACATGAGGCATCAATGTCTCACAAGTGTTTCTACACACTTGTCTAGCATTTCAGTATGACTCATCACCTCATTAATTATGTTGCTGTAGAGGAGTGTTTCTCAGTCCTGATCTTCAGGGACGTCTGCCCTGCATGTTTTAAGTCTTACCATCTTCAACACACCTGATGCAGATAAATAAAACTCAAGTGTTTTGCTCGTTTGCTGGTGGGCCATTCATTTGAGTCAGTTGTGTTAAAGTATGGACACCTGCACAACACGTTGGGCAGTAGTACCCAAAGAACCAGGGTTGAGGGAAAACTGCTGTAGAGTCACGTTTTATATCGGGTTGATTATCTTTTATAAAATGGCATCAGGGTGCAGAAGTACTCAGAAACTACTGCACGCTCTAATTGCTCACTCGATTCGCCATTTCAGCTGTTGATTTGTGAGAGCGAGTTGCTGTTTGCTCCATTCAGAGCATCCTGCTTGTCACACTTTTATCATGTTCTCGAGCTCACAAATCTGTGGTCAGAACTGGTCTTCAGTAAAAGCAGTTTAAAAGTCCTGTCTGCTCGGGCTAGTTTACTTTCTTTCAATACATAAAGGTGCATGTTCAGTTCAAGCAGACTCCAGTAATGTAAGTAATAATCCGACCAGACTTTCATCCTAAAACCTGTAATTACCCAACAGCTTTTTGGAGCCTCCCTTTCCATTATTCCTTCATCTTCATCCCTCTGCTTCCCTCTTCCCTCTCTCCTCCTTTTTCACTGCTAAACTGTAAATATCAAGTACCTTTTATTTTATTTTGTTATTTTTGTTGTTATTGTTATTATATTGTTGTTCTTGTAATTTTCTTTTCTGTAGTAGACCGGTGGTCAGCAGCAGCCGGGCTGTTTATCCTCAGTCGCAGTCTGTAAATACGATTTTAATTTCAGTCCCTGGTTCAGGAGGGGATAAACAGAACAAAATGTTTCATTTTTATTCTCTCTCCCTCCATTTATCTCATCGCAACTCTCCCTTTTCCCCCCACCAATGTTGTCATTGCTTTTATTTATTGTGTCGCCTTTTTCTGAGGTCGGGAATCTTTTTCATTGGGGAAAATTTAGGATTTTTGCTTCTATTCTCTAAGTCCAGATTTTAGTCCAGCATTCTGACATACAAAACAATTTCACATCGAAGATACTGTACTCGATCCAAATGTTTGAGCTTTCCAATCAGTGGTGTTGTGTGATTGCAGGTGAATGTGCGAGCCAACTGGTGGGACTCCTGTTTTCCATTAAACTTCAGTGTGAAGGGAATGTTACAAGCCCCTGGAAACGTGGGGTCGTTATGTCTGGGCTGTGGAGCAGAAATCATCGTGTGTGTGTGTGTGTGTGCGAGTGTGTGTGTGTTTGAAGAAAAGGGGGAAAATGAATCAATTAAAAAAAAGTATCATCTCCTTTGTCTGACTGTTTCCTTTTTGTGTGTAAGTTTTTTTTCTTCTGTGTGTTGTATGAGTGTGTCAGGTTCATCCTGTCAGGATAGTGTGTATTTTACAGATGGCACTTTTTTTTTTTTTTTTAGCACAGCTCAAGGGAATGTATGTATGTTTGTATGTTCTAGCAGACCATGAGCATTCTCCTAAATGAAGAGTTGGCTAAATGCTGTTTGAATGTTTTAATTGTTTTTATTTTTCCAGCTACTTATCTGTCACACTTTTATTTTACTTTTGTGGTGACCCTTTTATCACCCTTGTTGGAGGGTAAAATGCCATTGCTGGGGACAGAAGAGTTTGTTAAAGGAGAAGAAGAGGAGGGATGGAGGGAGAGAGACAGTTTTTGTTTGTTGGTATAAATAATTAAACTCATTAATAAAGTGATGTAACTGTCCCTGCATCTCATTCATGGCTGAATAGTGCCTGGAGTACTTAAAGAGATGGTGTAATATTACATGTTTACTATTTGAACATGCAGCGAAGCGGAGTAGAAAAATGAAAATGCATTGTTAGTTTTTTATATATATATATATATATAAATATATATATATATATATATATATAATATGCACACATGTACTGCACTATTCATAATTCTGTTAAGTAGATATAATCGGGATGGGCTAAATAAGCTTAGGAATTTCCTTATCAGACATTATTGTAGTGTTTCTTTGTTAATTATGTTTTATTATTATTTTTATATTAGTTTTTTCCTATAGTTATATTTTTTCGGGATGTCTGAGTAAATTTGAATGAACTGAAACTGAGCAGGAAAGTAACTCATGTAGTTCTGACACATAGCAGAAACATGAGTGGAAGAAGCTGCCACATACATCAGCATCAGCAAGATAACAAAGATGTTTCATATTGTAAACCTTTCGTGTGGGATAATAATATCACATGAACAAATACCTGAGAAATGTACTTTAAAATGATTAAATCACTAATTCAGAAAGCTGAAAATGTAATAATATTAAGTAATAAAGTTCAGTTAAACAAGGCCTATGCAATCTAAAGCGACGGCTAGGAGTATATCCCTGAACATCTTAAAAAAAAAAAGAAAAATGATAAAACATTAAATAACATTCTTGTGATGACAAAAAAAATACGCCAAGAACCCATCCCAGCAGTCTTCGGGCAAAAGGCAGGTCGCCAGTACATCACAGACCACTAGGATATGTTGTTCCAAATTATACGGCAGACCATAATGGGTGAAACCGTCAATGTACCCTATGTACCAGTTATAGCATGTTATCCCCGAACTTGCAGAATAATATCTTTCCAAGACTTTAAGGGAATTCCTCCTGCAGCTGCTGAGATATTTCTGTCAGGATGAGATGAGATTCCTGAAAGAGCAACTAAAAATGGAGAAAAATCCACACAGACTGAAAGGCTGTAAAGATGTGCAAATAGAGTGTGTGTGATGAAAAAAAAAGCCAGGATGCTGTTTTCAGTTCAGTAAACATGATATGTTATGAGTCACATGATCTCATTTGACTTTGTGTGAAACCTTTTAATGAAGTAAAAATCCTCCCTCATGCTCTGCAGCTGAGTAAAATGGCTCACAGAAAGCATCAGGTGGGTAATGATTGAATCAGAGTGGTTGTTATGGGAACCATGCTGCAGAAAACATTTCTGAAATGTTTTTGACCTTGACTGATGAAGTATTGTGCCTCCATAGTTGGATTATATATATTTTTTGGATTATTCACGAACGGTTGACGTGTTCTGCCGTTTCTTTTTCAGCATGGTTCCTTCATGAAGACACGCTCACACGTCTCAGGTTGAGATGACCCATCATCACAGTGAATCCAGGGGATTATCTGGTGCCATGACAGCCCGCATCTCAAACTGAATTTCTTCAAGTCTCGCCTACACTTCAATCACAGAGCCACTCAGATTTCTTATTCAGGCAGGAATCTGCTGTAGAAGAAGAGCAGGATTTAATGAAGTCTCTGGGTGTCCCTGAACTTTCTTCTTTCGTCCCGCTTCGTGTTCAGCAGAAAATATTTATAGGCTCTAGTGGAACCTTTGCAGCCCAGAGCTGAACTAAAATTTCTTGCTTACCTTTAAGCCTGGCCCTCAGGTTCAGCTCAGATAAATTAATACTTTGTCCTTGTATGTCCTGGCCCAGCCCTCAGTCCACGTCCTGAATGTGAATTTACTTACTGCGGTTTTAAAGTTTTTGTAATTGCAAACGCTGTCGAACCTGCAAGTTAAGTTTTGTAAATCAGTCAAACACATCCCAGTACATATTTATACTCTTATGTCCATTACAACTCCAATAATATACTTAGTTTTTTTCTTTTTTTTGTTTATTTTCTTTAAATCTTTGCATTTGTTTCCATATTTTTTGTCAGCTTTGTACAAATATATAGAATTTCACTGTGGCAAATAACTGTGACAAAAAAGCAGTAATTTCAGTAATTTTATTCTAAGTATTATTAGTCTGCAAACAGTATGAACCCTATTATTTACTATTTCATCTATGTCTCTTCAGCTTTGTCCTTTTTTCTTTGTAAACATCTATTTTTTTCAAACTGCACAAAGAGTGTAAAGGTACTGATCCTTCCAATTTGTCTCCAACACAGAATGTGATGTTAATTTACTGTTGTACACATGAAAGCATGTTTGCGGGAATCGAGGGACAAAGTAACACCTGAAACTTTTCATCGCTCACCAAAATGTCTTTAAGGTCTTGTTAGAAGGAATGGTGGTGTTAAAAGGTGCTAAAAGCTTTTGTTCCAGTTTCTCTTTTGGATTAAGTTGCCACGCTGAAATGCAGATTGTTCTGCATAAGTGGTTTCCAGCTCTTGGCCTGCAGGACCAACATCCAGCAGGTTTTCCATGTATCCCTTCTCCAACACACATGACTTGAATTAATCAGTCACTGAGCAGAGCTTTGAGATCCATGTAATGTAAGACAGGTGTGTTATGATAAGGATACATAAAAATTTCAGACTTTGGTTCAGTTCAGTTTCGGTTGTTTTCCTGCTGCACATCTCATCCTCACCTGCTGTTGCAGGTGCCAAGTCTTGCCAAGACTTCATCATTCCTTGTTTAATAATTGTTTTTGTTAGTTGATTTTTGTAGGGCCAGCTGAATTTAGTGAAACTTTTACTTTTAAATACATATTATTCCCCTTTCATTATGCTCTCATAAATATACAAATAATTTGCAGAGATAAGCAGATGAAGCAAAGCCATAAATTTAATCTTAAAACTCGTCTTCATTCCGAGTCATTGCTAAGTTATAAAAATTGTACATTTTGTATATTAGATTGTATTTTTTAATGTCAGTTTAATAATTAAATGTGTAAATGTGTTGTCCTGTCATTACTGAAAATGACTTAAAACATGATTTAAATGAAAATAACAAGTTTGTGCTGTAAGGTGAGATGATAGGTCAGGAGTAGGCAACTCCGGTCCGGGAGAGCTGCACTCAAATCAATGTGTAATTAGCAGACTTGTGCAAAGTTTGATGTCAAGTTTTGCACAAGTCTTCTCATTAAGTCTGATGCATGTCAGGTGTGTTGCAACACTTACAGGAGTGCAGCTCTCCAGAACTGCAGCTGCCTTCCTATTAGAAATATGTCAACATCAGAGTTTTGGAGGTATGACCCTGTTATTATAGGCTATCATCTTAATGATTAGTGGAAAAAAAGTATAATAATAATAATTTTATATTATACCACTTATTTATTTTCTGGAACAATTCATCCTTCACAACAGTTGCAGGGAGACATTTATCAAAACAAACATTGTGGAAGACACAAAGTGGAAATGTTTCCATGTTGAGATTGTTTTATTTGCTTTTTCCGTCTATTGCGGCTTCTTCCTAAAGCCAATGGGAGGTGTTGGGTTCACTCATATTCTTGACGCGCTTTCTCATATAGGCCCATAGAGACGCTGGATCCAAGTTGCTTTTCCATGATTTATTAATATTGGCCATCAGCGTTGGTGTAACCTTAAAAAAATGTGCATACTGGTAGCTTACAAATTAAACCGGAATTATTGCAAAGAAAACTATGAGCACACCCAGACCATATGTCTTCTACACCGTCATTATAGTTTTCTTGCAAATAAAGCTCTCTCACAATGAAGGAAATGGCACGGAAAACTTTAATAAATCATTTCACTTGTGCTGTTTCATTAGGATGAATGAAGCCGCCGACGTCTTTGGTCACATGATCACAGAGATTTGATCGAAGCCTCGACATATTCAAACCAGTCTGCTTCAGTAGAATAAAACTGGCTTCAGCGCCTCAGTGAGAAATGTCCCATATGTAAATGTTTGTGATTAAAGGTTCCAGCAGTTTCATTATTTGCAAAGTAAAAAACCTGAAAGGTCTTTGTGCCTAAAAATAAGCTTTATAAATAAATGGATCTTTCCATGTATTTCCAGCGTTTTAGTATCAGGTTGGACCAGTGTCTGTATAAATACTGGACTGAGCATACCATCATGTTACACATAGGTTTCTGAAGAGCGTATTTGAAGCCAATAGACGGGTCCTACCGTCGCCATCTTGCTGTTTCGTTATCAGAAAATTCCAAACTGGATGAAAAGGTAGACCTGAGAGGGCTCCGTCACGGTGGTGCCAGCAGGAAGTACGTAGCTGTAACCAATGATAGCGCTCTAACACATGTCAATCAAAAGGACACGATTCTAAATTTAAGATTAAAATAACATCAATACCAAAAAATTCACCCCCCCCCAGAGTTTAAATGATGGAAAATTGGACTTATTAAACCGAAAAAAAAATTTTGGAGCCACTTGTTAAACATGTTATTTCAGCTGTGAAATCGGACATTTTAACATGGGAGTTTATGAGCATTGCTCTCTATTGCAGCCAGTCATCTAGCGGTGAGGGGTGAACTGCAAGTATTTCCATTTCCGCATCGGCATCACCATCGGCAGCCAGAGGTCGCCGCCTGGGTTAGACCCACGTTTGCCTTCAGAACAGCTTTAGCTTTATATGGAAAAAATTCAACAAGTTGTTGGAAACACTCCTCATCTTGGTTGTAACCAGCTTTTTGTTTTTGTATTTTGTTATTTTTTCTCATCTCCAATCAATCTCTTCTGATCTCTAACATTAGCAAGGGATTTTTATTCAGGTAACTGCAGCTCATGAGAAATTTCCCTTTTCAGAATAAAGTAAACACTAAAAGTGGTTGTAGGTGAAACTTCCAGTAAATCAGCTGTTCTTTTACAATCCCTGGTCAGAATACATGCACTTGCTGCCGTGTGGTGGGTTTATCAGCAATTAAACTAGTAAATATACAGATTGAGCACACAGATGCTGCCTGATCTGTTATATTTCTCTACATATTACCAATAAATGTGATGATACAGAAATGAAAAATGTTCTCATCTGAGCGTTGAACCACATTTAGATGCTTCTTTAGTAAGTGGTTCAAAATTCCCAATGAGGTTTAAGTCAGGACCAAACTGGTAGCCAGAGAAATACTCTGAATTTACGGATGTTTCTCAGGTTTAACTTTAAGTTCACCTTTTGCTTTATGTGCTTTTCATGTGCCTCTGCTTATTTTGAGTTCACTCTTTATATTGTGTTATTATATTGTTAATATTGTGTGCATGCAACACACTGATACACTGTGGTTTTAAACTTACTTTATGCACAAATGTATTTGTTAAAATATTCCAAATATGTTTTGGTTACTAAAAAGTGGTGGGATGGACGTATTAAAGCTTTCTTTAATCCACGTTGTAAAGCTTGTTGTGTCCATATGATTACTTTTACCTTTTTTATTTCCTCTACTACAATTTCCAAGTTGAAGAAACAACATCAGATCTGGTCATTATGAACTAAAAGCCTTCAAGTTCTCTTTAAAAATGGATAAAAAATTAGAATTTGATTAACTTAATTATATCTGGACATACTCAGTCTGTCTGGGATCTTATGAAAAAAAATCTAGTGTCAAAACTAAGAAACAGCTTCTATAGAAAATTCTTTCCTGGAGGTTTATTTACATAATTTTACTTGAGCACATCAGACGTTTCTATTGAAAAAAGGCGGGTTGTGTGTGGGGGGGAGTGGCACGGTGCTGAGAGAATAACACAAGCAGAGAGGAGAGGAATCGATGCCGTGTGACAACACATCCCCCTTCTCCCGAGACCTGCAGTCTCTGAACCGTAGCCTTCAATGAAAAGCATGTCTGCTAAGCTGTCATCATGGTGATATGATATGTCAAGGTTGAATAATATTATTCTGCAGTACGTTGTGCAGATTGGACAGTTTCTGTGGACCGGGAGATGCTCCTCTGGCTGTGGGCCCAGCAGGCTCTTTAATACCATTTGGAGTCAGGTTAAGCAGCCTGAAGGAGCTGCTCATCTTCTCAATCAGCCAGAGGGGCATACAGGGTCACTGTGTAATTCTGGGAAATTAGTGAAGTGGACTAGTCTATACTTGCACTGACCTTGGTAAATAAGTTGATGCAGCAGAATTGAAATACATCCCAAAGCTGGCTGTCATCCCTATGAGGAGGGATATTTTGATAAGTGTTCAGGCATTTAGTGCAGATTTAATATGCCTTAGACACTATTCAACTATATTTTCAGTCAAGAGGGACAGTTATTGTGTCTTTTTCCTTCACACTGCACTAACAAAGTGTTACTGTCACAAGATATGCTGTTTGTTTTATACAGGCAGAACGCTTCAGAATAAAGATGAACCACTTATTGCATTGTTGCTAAGTATCCATATGCAATGCTGTGTAAACACGACACCTTGTAGTTCATTTGATAAGTGTCAGTGTCTCATCCACACAACCAAACATTGCTTTTTGCTAAGAACTCGACAGATAAACTGTTGAAGCATGCAGTAATCTGCTGTTACGTTTTTCTTATGGCACAACCTCTCTGTTTCTTGTGGCTACGATTATGTATTTGTGCTTTGTGAGTTTGAGTGAATTTGGGGTAATCAGATTCTGATATATTGTTTGTTACCACGTGATGCTAAAGATCTCAGTACTGCATGTATAGAATAAATCAAAATCATGGGTAGTTATGAATTGGATTCAAACAATATTTTATGTACCTGAGTTAGGCAATTAAGTATGTACAAAAATCATATTGGAAAATACTTACATGAAGATACTTGTGGGAAATAATATATTTAATTATAAGTAATAATCATTATAACTAGAACAAATCATTATATATATGTGTGTGTGTGTGTGTGTGTGTGTGTGTGTATGTGCCCTGTAAATATTGTTTGTTATGTTATTGTGGTTCTGCTATTCTTGTTTTTGCACCATGACCCTAAGATAAATTCCTTGTATGTGCACAAACTTACTTGGCAATAAAGTCTCATGCTCTGATTCCATTTTTAGTGAAATATTGTTCCGATTACATTAAATGTTCCCCTTGACATGTCCTAAGAGCTGTTAGAGTAGTGTATAAGTTTCTCAATACTGTACATAAATTCATTCCTAGATAGATTCCAAACTACTGCTCTTCAGTATCTTCCATTTTCTTGCTTTTTCATGTTTTGTATTATTTTGACATATGCATTGTTTCTTTAAGACAAAGAATATTTTTAAAAAAATCCAATGTATATTGCAAATGCATAACATTACAGAAAGGACTTCAGTTCATTATTAACGTCCAAAGTTGCCACTTTCCATGCTGTCGCGCCTTTAGGTTACAAATTCCCAGTATTTTGTATAGTTGAACACTATTGGTGTACGAAGTGACAGATTCAACCAATCAGATCGAGCCTTCCAACATGCAGAAAAAACCGAAGTTGTCCTATTTCCCCTTCGATCTGTAACGTATCATTGCGGTGAGTTTTGTTGAATTTATTTATCTAATTCTGTATAAGTCATAGTATTTGTGTAAAATGTTATTCACGGACATTTACATATGGAGGAGTTCGACGGGGGGAGACAGCTAATGTTAACTTTGACTCTGTCGCCGCCATTATACCACCGAAGAAGCGCAACCCGCCCTCCTTCTTGAGTCTTTTCTTCTTCTTCTCCTTGGTATCACAAAGTAAGCACCACTGGTCCAAGCGGTTAAACGAGTGTAGTCACTAGCTGATGTTGCTTGGACTTATCTAATAGCGAGTGAAATATATTTGGCCTTACTAGCACCCGAGCTAGCAAAGGACCTGGCTACCACGCCGAGGAAACGTTAGCCATTTTAAAAAGATGGCCATGAATGCATGTTAGCAACAGTACCCAGAGACGTAGTTGCTATCTTGCTAGTGGCTAACCGCTAGTATAGGCTAACTGACATTTTAGCTCTCGTGCTAGCTGGCTGTCAAACATAACTAGCAAAAATATTCTAATAAGCTTATGGTTTGCCTTAACCGTCACTCAGCGGTGTAATACATATTTATTACATTTTTTACATGTGACGCAACAGCTGAATATCATTGCCCCTGCTGGAACCACTTAGCTAGCTTTGGAGCACTTTCCAATATATAACATTGATAACATTTCTTCTAGACCAACGTGGCTAAATAGTCTCGTTTTGTTTTGTGTCTACTGGTAAAGAACATGAAGATAGTGTCTCATTCTTTCAGTTAACTATTCAAAGTTTGTCATTATTAACTATCTTTTAAATAATAGTTTGAAGGTGTGCATTGAGTCATTAAAGTATGACAGTTATATATTTTTTGTTTCTTAAAATGTCCTGTATGCAAAAATGATAATTGCTCATTCAACACAAAGACAAATCTAGTGTTGCCTGGTATTACATTTAACATTTAACTTATTCTTTACACGTTGAATCTTTAAAAAAAGAAGATAAAAACACATCCATGAACCATATACCTGCAATAGGTGACAGTAAGCCCAGCAAGTAATTACTCCAAAGTCACACCGAAAATAATTATTTTCTTTCTTTTTCATTCTTTCTTTCTTTTAATCAATAACTGAATCTGTAATCATTATGCCAAAGCAAAAATACGCAATGATCAATTAATATTTTTCTATTTCAATGTTATCCTTTACGTTCTCTAATAAAATTGACCATTTACCAGAGAAATGTAACTATTTGTGGTAGTGTTAAAAAATGATGCTGTAAAAGAATTTGGATTTTTCTTCCTTTTTTTTTTTTTTAAATGAGTAAAACAGAAAAGTACATATCCTTTCATATTTTTGCACACCAACAGGAAGCAACAGCTTTATCCAGAACTTCAACTATTATTTTGTTAACAAAACTAAAAAGTTAAGTCATGTAATGTTTGTTTTATATTCTGTATCTAACTAAATCAAACTAGCAATCTGAGACAACTGGGCAAGTAAACAAACTGTACTTCCCAGTATGTTGTTCATAACAAAAGTAAACATTTAAGCAACAAGTGTTTAAATGTATTAAATCAAACAGACAACAGGTCTGGCAAACATCATGTACTTCAACTATTTTCTTCACTAGTGAACAGTTAAACCATATAAAGTGTGTTTGAAGTAACTTTGGCAAATTAAAACATAAACTCACAACCTGAGACAGATGCATCTGGAGGAAGGGGGCTGTGAGTCCCCCCTTCACACTCCCTGCATTTTCTTGTGACATAGAGAGCACTAAAGTTTTCCTATACATTACAGAAAAACAAAAATCTGGGGAAGTTTTCTGCCATTTTGACCCACAATATTTTAAACAATACATTATAATAACAAAAAACTGTTTGAACAACAGTATTATTGTTTTTCATAATAAGTAATACTGTTGTTTACAGTTCAGAACCCACATTTCAGGGTATAATACCCCTTTAAAAGAAAATCACAATTCTACAGTTTCATTAATACCTTTATTCCAAAGGCAGCATGAAATACTCATAACAAATCAATATCATAACAATAATGTGCAATAACCTGAGTTACAGTGGCAGCATTATTATGACACATGACATTCTGCCATAATCCCGTGGATGCTGCTGGGCTTTGCAAGCAATTTCACTGGCTAAAACTGGGAAATGAAAACAAATGGCATGTTTTGTATCAGCAGAGTGGTATCTCTATACTAAAAAATATCAAATATAATATCTTGACCAGCAGGTATTTAAGTAACGACTCCAGAGTATCAAAACCCCATCCTTACTAATTAGGTCATGAGTTCAGTTTCAAAGCCAAGTCAAACTGAATTAATGGGGTAGTAATTAAGCAATTAAAAGACCCAATTGATTTATTTATTCTTTTCCAAGTTGCAGGAAAAGATAAACAAATGCCAGTTCAACAAATCCAAAAATGAAACAAAATAAGAAGATGGTGGCCATTCTGGCTGCAACAGATGCAGTGGTAATCTTCATAAGCTGCCCTCACAACTATGTCTCTGCAAATACCTGCCAAATCACCAAAGTGCAGCTGTAAAGCATTTCCAACTATGCACTTTTTATTAATGTTCTAGAAAACTTTGTTAATATTCTATCATGCAAAAATGTTTGACAAGTGACCTCTAGTAAAACTAAAACGATGCACTTTTGACACATTTCCAAAGACTTTAATGCGCATTTGGAAGAAATTTTGAGCCAGTTCCAGCTAGGCTAAGCTGGACTGTTGCAGCTAATGAGAAAATATTTCCAACTTTGCAAGATATTTAATGTTTGTTAATCGCTTAGGAAAAGAAACTATAAATCACATCAGTGGCTTTTACAAAGACAAAGACAAAGATGTGTCCTTTTTGCTCTGATGAGTAAGTCTGACTGATATCCAGTGAATGGGAAGGATATCTTTATTTGTGCTTAGCAGCAGTATGTGGCAGACCTGCACCTCCCGCATTACTAATTACTATACATATCTAATTGATGCTGGAGCTAAATATCAGCGCAGGTCTTGAAATGGCAAAGAGACAGAGATAGACTGAGGTCTCCACCTCAGCAGCAAACTGCATGGTGAAAATAACAATTAAGGCTCAGCACATGATGAGTCATCTTCACAGCCTCTGAGAATCCTAGTGCTTGTGTCCAAGTTGCCTCCATAATATATGCAGACACTTCTTTTCATCAGGAGAGGGCAATGTTTGCAACTTAACTTTAAATGTATTGCATTAGTGACATTTGTATAAGGCTCACGTCATGATCTTATTCACATATTCAAAGCATGAAATCATTTTGTGAACTGTTGCACCTTTATCTAAATCAGTTTTGCATTGCTGTGCTCCTTATGAAATCTTTCTAACATCTAATCCCGTAGGAGCCATGGAGACTTCGTCGGTGTACATGTGCTTCCCCTGCTACCAGGAGTTTGATACCCTGGAAGAAGTCCTCAAGCACCAATTGACATGCACTGCTGAAGAGGAACAATCAGGCACATCTGGGGCCACCCCTGTGACTGTTCCAGTGCTGCAGACACAGGTAAGCACTGGCACATAAAACACTTCCCCTTTTTTGTGATATGGCTTTTAGTTCTGAAACGTAGATGAGAAAAACATCTACGATGTGGCACAGTGCCATAAAATGACCAACTTCATGGTTGCATATAAACTTGGAATTATTTCTCGAGTGACACTAAGGTGACAAATTCATCTTTAGCTATAAAATGACAGTACTTTGCTACTCATTATAGTGATGGTGACCTTGATACTTTGATCACTTTAACACTTAACATTTAATTATTTAGTGGCTGAAGTCAAGGTGTTGCTGTGTATTAATAGCTAGATTATATGTATATATGTATATGTACCTTTCACATCATTTAAAGAGAGAGTTACGGTGATTACTGAGAAGGAAAAATGTCTGCAAGACATGCCAACAATAATTCATTGCTGTGTAATTTTGTCTTGATATGATAGTTTCTTTTATTCAATCATGTAAACATTACTGAGACTAAAATGTGTTTAAAGGAAAGGCTGGCAAAGAAGGGAACATAAAAAATGACAATTTAAAGGTCCTGGGAGAGCTTTTAGAGGAAGGTGAAGGCTTTACATAAATCCCAATGACAAACAGAGTAACCTAACATTTAAATATGCGAGCTTACTGGTAACAGATGCTGAACAAATAACTGCTTCCCAGTTTCCTCGGCATGTATTTATACTCGATCATTAATTCATTAATTTTCTAAACCGCTTAGTCCAATTCATGGTTGCAGGGAAGCTGGAGCCTATCCCAGTAAAGAGTAGGCGAGAGGCAGGGTAGACCCTGGTTTTTATTATTATTATTATTAATAATAATAACAACAATAATAATAATAATAATAATAATAATAATAATAATAATAATAATAATAATAATAATAATAATAA
>JBAMHX010000007.1:10315773-10349632 GCA_037177515.1 Pseudomugil tenellus | reverse complement strand
TATATATATAAATAAACATCGAAAAAACAGAACAAAACCCCAAAAGACCTTCAGGAACCCTGTGAAACCAGACCACAATGAAATCAGATAACACAGTCTGGACCAATGTTTGCTTAATAAAAACAAGTGATGGGTGGATCAAAATGTGATATTGACTCCCAATACAAGCTACAGCCCACTGAGCGCTGTGTTGTTTATCATCCCTCAGCCTGTTATCAAAAGGACATTGTTGATTTTGTTAACCAGAGGCTCTTTCCCTTATCCTAGCATCAACTAAAAAGGTTTGAGTGAAGTTTGGCCTTTTTAGGAAGTGTCAGAGTACCTTGCAAGGCAGCAACAATTGCCCAAGATTATGAGAGAATTGATCTTTCCTGACCACTAACTTTGTTTGAATCTGTATGTGGCAGAGATAGTTGGCTTGGACTGCTTTGTCTCCTCTAACAGCAGCTATAGTCTGGTTCTCATCAACAAGATGGCTTCTAATATGATTTGCACAGATGATTCTACTATCTGGTACAGTATAGGAGATTTGAAGGATATTCTCAGTGGAAACGTTTTTTTTACAGTCCTCCAGAAATCTGATACCTGCTTCTTTGCCTGCAAATATCCGATTTTACCAACTGGATTATCTGTTGATTTGATTTATTGAAGCAAGTAAGTGATAAGCGGCAATGAATAAAGGGTTAATCCAATCGCCTGATAAATGATTATTTAAAGTCGTTACCCTTTCTCAGATGCTTTTAGTGACACATTTCCAGATTATTTTCAGAACCCTCAGTCAAGTTAAGGAGAAAAATTACACAGGTGTAGATAACTGAATTAACTAGATTAGCAAGTTTAAACAACATTGTTTAACAATAAGCAGCACAATTTTTTCTTTGTATTTGTTGTGTTTTAATGACTGTGTAAATGATTTTCATTTGCATTTCAAATGAGTTGGATTATTAATTATCAAAATGACAAATCAGGTCATTAGAATACTACTTAGACTCTAGATAGTATATACTACTTGCTTCCACATCATCCATACTCATAAAAAAACATCTGGCATGAAGCAGAATTGGCCCCGACAGCAGTTTTACTCCAACATTTGCAGCTCAGCCGTCCCTGCTATTGATTTCTTTTCTAATGAGCGACATATACTGTACGGCCACCTTTAGGGGTCCTTGTACATCACCTCTTACTTTAAGCTACGTTTCTAAATGAGTACATTAACTGTGAAATTGGCTACATGGTATGACGTATACAGTATGATCTAATACCTACATTTGTATGTGTGTGATACTTATTCATACATTGATTTTAATCCAAACATCATCCATGTTTATTCTGATTTTTAACTGCTGAAGTAGCTGCACTTTTTCTTGTTCTCATGCTATGAATGCAGGTTTGATGCAGCATTAGGTGAATACAACCTCGCACTTTTCTCCTCCCCTAAGGCTATGCACAGTACAATGTTATGCAATAGATAAATATAGTCTTTCATGTTCTAACTCTGACTCCTCCCAGTTTACTGCTGTTCTTTTATGTTTGGTCGCTACACACTCTGCTAATAATTCTTATTTCAGATGTAGTAGAGCTAAGCATACACTTGTTGATAATCCTTTTTTCTTCTACATGCACAGTATACATCTCGACTTTTGTTTTGTTTTACTAGGTTTGAAATTTGACTTGACATAATTCATGACTCACTTACATTATGTCTTTCTGAGCCCTTGAAAATGTCTATATTTGAACAGATTGCTCCACACCAGCCACCCGTTTCCATGCCCTGAGTGTGGAGATGCCTTCAAACGCAGGAAAGACCTGGATCTGCACTCCCTTACACATCAAGGTGAGGGTTCAGCCGCCAGCATGACTTCAATGGATTCACTCATACTTTCTGGTTTTTAGAAATGGTGTAAGTGATCTGAGGGGAAAGTTTAGCTTTTTTAAATGTTTTTTTTTCCTTAAGTGTTTCTAAGTGGGTGTGGAACGGTGACATTGTGATGAACAAAACGAGAAACCAAACGACTGCTAAAGAGAAACTAATTTGTGATGCTGCTGTTATCTGCACAGTATACACTGCATTGATGTTGATAAATGTAAAGTTAGGAATAAATTACCATATTTCGACTTTACTGGGTGGCTTAGGTTTCATATCCATCCATGGTGTATGTACATTTTTCCTCAGATGCATTAGGGTCACTGACTTTGAATTGATTTGTGTGCCATGCGGAAAGGGAAGGTGGAGGTAAAGGAACTGGATCAACATGTTGACACTTCATCTTTATCAGGCCGTTGTTGGCACGGTAACCTCATTAGTAAGGCTTGAAAAGTCAGTGTGCAGCATCGGGTCAGAGGTGTGTGTGTGTCTGCTAAGAAAGATGATAGAAGAGATTGAATTATTGATCAGTTCATTGCCATAGGCACTGTCCTTATTAAAGCTTCAATTAAAAGGGTCCCGTTAGGAAACGAGGTGTATTACCCCGATGGAATATGATGGTTGGCACACTGTGAGATAATGTCATTATGGCCTTTGCTAGTTTTGGGTCGCATTGCCAAAATCTAACAAGGACACCTGCTGTTTAGACATGAATCCGGCTGGTATATCAGTGTGAATTAATCCTTTGAAAAGTACCGCTCGCCCTAGGACCCACTGACCAATCAGACATTAGCAAAGGTAACTAACTGTTTGACTGATGTGTTGAGAAGAACAAAATGACGTCATTTTGTTCTCATGGATTTTAGAACAAGAAGAAAAGTTCTCTGTTCTTGTAGCGTATATGCAACAGGCTTAGTAGAGGGAAAGGGGGACTCCTGGAAATGCTGAAAAATCCTTGTAGTATTGTGATGATGGCTGATGTGATCAGAGCAAAATGGCAGAATCTGAAAACCTGTTGAACGCCATCATGTTTGGAAGTGTACCCAGACCCCGGCTTTCAGCCGACCAGTTTGCTCCTACGGTTGGATCAGAGCACTCTTGGTGCTCATACTGCACCAGCAAATTGCACCATTCATGGAAAAGGACCAAACACTTCGCCTAAGTTTGTTTTGAACCGGTTTAGTAAATGTTGTCCAGTTGTTTGAGTAATGTATTGTGTTCAGCCGTATCAAATGTAACACTGGCGACCTTTCATCATTTGATTGGGTTAAAAGGTGTGTAGCTGAGGGGATTTCCACTTCAAAGACCACTATGTGGTGTAGGTGCCCTGTGAATATCTATCTCTACGTCTTGCTAGCGACGGAGCTGCTGTCAGCAATTAATAAAGCCTGCATGTACAATCACAGACCCTTTCTTCACCCCTTAATCTTAATTTGAAATTTGTCAAGGAAGTTACTGGTAAATGTAGGGTGTGTATGTGCACTTACTGGTGAAAGTAGGATGTGTACTCGCACTTAAAAAACAAAATGTTGCATGGATTTTGTCTAGAAGGGTAATGCATAAGTCCAATGGTTTCTATACGTCCAGCCAGCATTGCATGAGTTTGTGCACAGAGAGAGGGATTAATGTGTGGTGTGCATTTTTCCTAAGTTCATTGTTTCAGCTCATACGTGCGACGGGCTGAAACAATAAACTCGGTGAATCTCCATATAATAAAACATTTTCCATCCATCCTATTTCTATACAGCTTATTACAATTCAGGGTTTCAGAGGAGCAAAGCTCAGCAGTTACTACGTGTGAGTCAACCTTGGACTGGTTGCCAGTCAGACCAGCACAGAAAGACAATCACTCACACACACACTCTCCTAAGGAGAGTTTATGTGACCAGTTAACCTAAAAGATGTTTCACTGTTAAGCTTCAGGCATGTTAATGGATTACTGTGATGTTTTTGTTTTAAGGAACCTGATTTGTGAGGAAAACCTGGACTGTAGGTTTAATAATGGAGCTTTGTGATGACAGTGACTAGTTCACATGGTTCATCCACTGAGAATTACAACAAATCATTAAATGAGTATCTATCTTTTTTCATTACAGATAGAAAATCCAGATGTTTTGGCACTTAGTTTATGTTCTGATATATTTTTCTGCTGAACCGTCTTTGTATTTTCACCTTTAAAAATAATAACCATTGAACACAAGGAGATAGTTTGACTGTGTACTACCTTTTACTGGCCATTTACCATCTGTCTCTGCATGACTTGGCGCGGCATTTAGCATTCACCGAACTTAAATGAGCCATTAGACATTAACACAGCTTCCAGTCTGAGGACTCTAACCACCTTTTTAATACTTGACTCTTTTGATCGTTACAGATAAGCATCCAGCGACGTGTCCTCACTGTTCATCTCAGTTTATAAACCAGTCTGTGCTGGAAATCCACCTTCAGCGCTGTCCTACCACAAATGAAGAGAAGAATACAGGTCGTGGACGTGGACAGGGCCGTGGACGCTGCACTGGACAGGTTGGAGGATAGAAAATCAATTGGAGATAATCAGAGTATGATTTATATGCTTGTGCTGTAATGCTGACAGGAAAGAAAGGAAATATGGGGTTGGTGATAGAGTGGTGACATCTGACAAAGCGGTGACATTGTGGCTGCGTCATGTCGACAAGGACACCTGCTTCTGATCCATCTCATCACACTCTAATGTTTCTTCATTGTGTCTTCTTTTTACTATATTGTCTTTATTTCACCTGCAGATTGAGTGTGACCTTTGCGGCCACCGCTGCATGACTCAAGAGGGCCTCGACCTCCATCGATTATCTCACACAGGCCAGACACCTCTGAAATGTCCGGTGAGGCCCTGCCGCCGCCGATTTACCTCCAACGCGGCCCTGGAGGAGCATGTAGTGGCGCATTTCCAAGGAACGCTTAAGTCCAAAAACCGACCTCGCTTCCGCTGTGAGATTTGCCTCAAAGAATTTGCCTACAACTCCACCTTCAGTGTTCACATGAGGACACACACCGATGAGAGGCCCTTTGAGGTAAAAAACAGTGTGACTGTTGCATTAAAAGCCTTTATCAGAGCTTTTAAACCTGTATGTTGGTCTGAAATCCAGTGCTGTCTAGAGAGGACCATAAGTGTGACCATCTTTCAGGTTCCGGACCATGGCCATTTGTGCAGTTTGTGTCCTAGGGGTGATTCCTCCCTCCCGTGTACCTGTGATTAATGGCAGGGCTGACTTAAAGCCTGTCAGCAGCCCCCTGTGCCTGTTACTATTCTGGGATTCGTTCCTTCTCTCTCTGCTGCTCTTTTGACGGGGCAGGACATCAACTATAGACCCACCAGAGCTCTTCTCAGCACAGCGAGCTTATAGGAAATGATTTGATCTTTGTGGCTTTGCTTCAGGCTACATCTATCAGGCAGGCTAAGGACAGAGACTCATGGAGGGCACATTCAGTTTTTCGGATGAATTTTAATTCCTATCAAATAATCCATGTACTCCTGGTGGAACACACGTGTTTGCTTTGCAAATGAAGGGCTGACTCGAAGAGAAGTAATTCTATCTGAACATATTGCAAAGATGCTGCAAATGTGTCCACAGATATTACAGTTTCAATATGAGAGTCCCCAGTGAGGCTTTGTGTCATCCTTTTGTTGTACTTATCAGGTATCTGTAGCTGAATGTACTGAGGTGTGAGCAAGCAGAATAATGATGGTTTGGCAGAAAGGCTGCAGCTTGACTTTTTGTATCACTAATCATACTGTGTAGCTGAATATGCAGAGACTTGCTTATAAAAATGAATATAATTGTTCTGTTTCCCTTCTCCACTTTGTCCTTTCAACAGTGCGCCACATGTGGGAAGCGCTTCCGCCAGCTGCCACATCTGCAGGACCACGAGCGAATCCACTCGGGCCTGCGACCTTTCTGCTGCTGGATCTGTGGGAAAAGTTTCAGCGTCGCCGCCCGTCTCACTGAGCATGCTCGCACACACAGCGGTGAGAAACCGTACCCCTGTCCTCACTGCTCCGCCGCCTTTCGCTCGCGCCCCAACCTGGACAAGCACATCCGGCTACACGGAGACCTGCCCCAGGACGCCACTGAGCAGGTGGTTCAGGCCGCCGAGGCCGCCCATGTCCAGAAGGTGCTGGAGGGGGCGAAAGTACTGTCATCGTTGGCCAGCACAACAGAGGTTGATTCTGGGGCTGTACAGACCATTTACGTGCTGCAGGGAGCCGAAGGGACCACTGAGACGGTCATGATCCCATCAGATCAGCTCGCTGGCATAGAGGGAACATCGCAGGTCGTCATCCTGCCTTCCTCGGTTCTGGGAACTCAAGCTATCTCCGTTCCTACCATCACCATGGATGAGAGTGAAATCACCATGGTGGAGACGAGCCAGTCACCACAACATGCCATTGAGTTCATTGTGGAGGAAACTGTCTGAAGCGTATTCAGTAAAACAGGAGCGCACGGCACCACGGTGGAATAATAAGAAGTATGGAGAGCAGAGAACACAGATGGATCAAAGTTTCACAGCTGGTTTGACTTCATTATACTGTATGTATATAGTTTCAGAGATCATCTAATCTAGTTTAAACAAATGTTCCAACTTGAGTAATAATTTTACAGCCTAAGTGGGAAAAAATGCTTTTCATGCCGTGTTAGATTTTCTTAGATCAGTTATTTGAAGTCATTTAAAATCAAGTTGTGAAATTAGATTTGGTTTTGTGCTAGCATGTATGTACAGCTTCTGTTTTAGGGGAACACTTGGGCACTAATGAAATATTATCTGCTTTCTTAATAATAAAACGCTTCAGCATTTTATACTTGTGAGCATCCATCATTTTATTAGCTGGCTGACACGAGGGCAGTGCCCCCATCCCATCAAACAGGATGAACTTTATAGGTCCTGCTGTAAATTGCCACCTTGTGTCATGTGACAAACGGCACGTCTTCTGCAGAAAAACGCCAAGACCTCAGTAACTATCCTTGTACAGCTTCTCAAACCACTGTTCTGTTTTTGTCAGTAATGTGTGTAGACGGGTGGATAAATGCGTCTTGTGGGTGTATAGATCAGTCTTAATGTTCTGATAATTTGTCACACATTAGGTTATTATTTGGGTTTGGACTGTAATTAAATACAATAATAGCGGGGTTATGGTTGGATTTATGGTGATTTAATTCAAATACAGCATTATTCCGTGGCAAGTCATTTAATAAAATTATCCAGCACTTGCTGTATAGTTATCAAAAATAATGACCCTATTTGAGACTGAATGTGAAAAGGCAGAATGCGATATACGTTTTGCAAGCGCTGCAGTAGGCCATTATAGGCTTCTAAAACTCTGTTTATGACTGTCTCCCACCCAGTGATTGCTGACAGGGGGGTTTGAACCCACACACACACATGCGGAGGCACTCAGTCTTAGTTTGTTTTCATGTCATGGAGCGAAAAATGCTGATGATTGTGCGGGTAACTGAAATGAGGAAATGGCAGCATTTCTGCAGAGTGAGAAGCATATCGGGAAATAGAGGGCTCCAGAGGAGCAAAAAGAAGCTCGTGCCAAGAATTCATCTTCTCTTCATTGCATCTCAGAGTCAACAAGCAACCAGTCAATACGTGTTTTTTTCTCCTTTCAAGCAAAACATGCAAAATGATATTCTGGTTGAGTGTTTTTCATCATATCTGCTGCGTAACACTGAAATGGGAAAAAAGATACGCACATGTGTAATGAAGTAGTTCAGGCTGGCAGTGAAATCATGAGACATTCATGCTCTGGTGAAGCAGTTTACCTGCAATATTGATGTCTTTTTGATTCCCAGAAGACATGATGTTGTCTGTATACAATCCATAGCTCAGGTTGAATAAAGTAATTCTATTTGTCAGACTTTGAGGGCAGAGGCTTAAAGATGTCAAAGCTTTGATTGCTGAACAGTAGATTCCATTTCACTAACATTAAAAATGCTTATTTTAATAGTAAGATTAGTGATGAAGTCTTAACATTTACAAGTTATGCTTAATATAATTACGCAGATGTAGTTAATTTGTGTATTTTAGGCATTATTCCAAAACTGGTATTAATATATTCCAAACATTTAATGTGAAACTGAAGTATAAATGTTACAAACCAATGTTTTATTCACTGTAGTTAAGCATCAATGCTAATAATATTGTTGCCTTTTGAAGACATTTTCATCCAGATTGAAGAGAGATTTGTCTCATAGCTGAACAGTTTGTTTCATTTTTGGGTGCTGCTCATTTAAAACTATTGAACGTATAATTGTGGACTGTGTCTGCTTTATTTCTGCATTACACAGGTGAAAGCTCTGGAGTTTATCCCAGTTTAGCATTTGCATTTGGAAGCTGCTGTGAAACCACAAGAAGAAAAAGAAAAAGAGACGAAGCTACTCTATCTGATGATTTCAGGATTTTTAAAGAAAAAAGTCCTTTTTAAAAGTCCCATGTTATACAAAATGGACCTTTATCAGCTTTTAACCTTCTATTAGTGTTAATTGTACCGTAAAACGATCCCAAAAGTAGTTTTATTTTTCATCCATGTGCTTTTCTAGTTTTATTTCTTTAAAAAGAAGAGTTCAGCTTAAGCATATGCATAATATTATTATAGATGTGCATAGTATAGACTGCGAGATGGCAAACATAGCATAATGTAGGACTTTCACAACTAGTGAAATGAAGAAGACCCCCTTATAAAACAATATTATATTTTATTCCATGTAGAGAAATGAGGCTCATGAGAGCAAACGGATCCCTTAAGATCAACCTGTGTATCAATAATGAGAAGCAAAAATATGCGAAAAAAAGGCAAATATCCTGTAGATTCTGTGTGATGGCAGCATGGAAATGCAGGTCTTCCAGTGGCATTTGTTGATGATGTGACAGGAAGTGAGCAGCTGGATGAATCTGCAGTATTAAAGGTTCCCTGACTGCTCAAATTCATTCAAATCCCAAACGTTACTTGGGTGGCACTCCACAGCTGCAGATGCTCTGCGATCCAGTACACACAGCAAAAGCAACGCAGGAAGCTTTGAAAAGTCAAGATGCAGAATTTCTGGCAGCATTTTATTTGTGGATAAGCAGAAGACAGAAAGACAAATATAAACCAGCTGCTTTTAGAAGGCAAGCCGGGTTTATTTGTACAGCACATTTCCAGTACCTGACAACTCAAAGGGCTTTATGTGAAACATTAAAACGGTGCAAAAGAAATATAAAAAAGTACATTAAAAACAAGATAATCAAAGAATGAGAGCAACAGATAAAAGTAAGTACAGTTGGTTACATATAACACAGACATTAATGGAAAATGCATAAACAGTCACGAAGGAAATCTGCAGCCAAGCTTACAGGCTTCCATCTTCATCAGTCACAATGAAGAGACTAAAAAATATCTTTACATTTGACTCAAAATGATTTAATTAGTCTAAGTGCACTTGAGCGCTTAAAGTGGATTCTACAAATGAAATAGCTGTAATTCCCAATTTTTTCCACTGAATTGAACATGAATACACTGAAATTAAAGCAGCACGCTAAGCCCTCTCATTTTATAACTGAAACTTGGCAACCTGCTAAAATTGCAAAAAAAGTGGAGGTGTTAAAATATTTTCAGGCCTAAATTTGTTTCTCATTTTCTGAGACAGAAAGGTAGAAATATCACACAGCTTTAATAAATTACCATAACTTGGTTATGTTGCACCTGATTTTACGTTCAATGACTTAAAGTTGTGCACTCTCATGCACGTGCTTTGCCTTGCAGTTACATCCTTATTTTATTCAGAGCATGTACTGACTGGTAAAGTAAGTTGAAATAAAATATTTTGTAACTTTTAATAAAACCAAATAAAGTAAAAAATTATGCACATATCCCTGAAAATAACCCAGATTCCTTGTTGGATTCAAAAATGAAGAAACACAGAAACAATGTAAGTGTCTCTTATATATTGGCATCCCTTTGATTCTTGCTTCCTTTTATATCATAAACACTAAAAATATCCAAGTGACCCTCTGAAGAGGATGTGCATATTCAGCTCTCACAGCAGTAAACTGCAAACTCGCTGACATCACAGAGTCCTGAGCAGGTGGAGGGCACCAGGAGCTCCGTGTTTGGCTTTCATCACCAGGAAAAGATGCAGAAAATATGAAGGGAATGTTGCACTTTGGAAAACGTTACTGCAAGTTTTACTGCAAGTGTAACTTTAACAATCTATATCTAACATTTGGAATAATTCAAAGTCTCTTTTCTAAGATGTGAGCAGGGTATTCTGTCATTTAGCATCAATGTCTGGATTTTTTACAGACTTTTACCTCTTCTGCTGTTGATTCAGATGACATTTAGCTCATTATTTACATATCTTTCTATGTAAGTTGGCTCTTATAAGACCCTTTAAAATGGGGGGTTGTAAAATGATTAGCTTCAAAATTCTTACGATATCAATAAATGAAGACAATAATAAATGAGAGTGGAGGCAGGATACGCGGGTGATTTTAGATGTGTGTGTGAACATCAGTATACGAGTGTGTCTTTAAAAAAGTAATATTTATAATTAATCTGTTTATTATTATTATTATTATTATTATTATTATTATTATTATTGTTCTGGCAGCATAATAGTAATAATATTAATAGTAAATCGGTGAGAAATCGGATTTGATGGTAGCTCACTTCAAAATATTGAAGTCCGGGTGGCAAGATCTCGCATCCCTGTTCCCTGTGAAATGGGGGGGTGGGGGTGTTGGTTCTAGAGAGGCGGGCTCTGGGCTGCACAGTCAGACTGGGACCTGGAGTGTGCCCAGTCAGCTGCATTGGGGCAGGGTGTGGTGGCACTGGTGTCGTGATGAAGTGGGCAGTCTGGGCTCTATTCTCTGTTCTGGTTTCTGGAACTCAAGAGTCCTCAACATAACTCACTTCTAATACACACACACACACCTCTGTACACAGACACATACATGCACAGACACACACATAAATGTTGCTGTTGTGTTTGTAATTGTTCATGATTTTTTTCTTCCACAAGTGCGCCTGATGGAGTTTGTTGTGTTTTTATGGAAGCTTTAGAGTATTTGCTGTTTCTTTCCAGATGCCTGTGTATGTTTAGTTTTCCTGTTGAGGATTTATTGCACTCGCTGTGGTTTGTTGTCTACTTTTTGATCTACTCTCTCGTTTTTAATTCTCCCTTTTCCACCTTTTCCTTTTGCTATCTCTCCGGTCAGCTTCAGCAGTTAAAGCTAAAAAAAACCCAAAACAAACATATCTATGGGTTAAATAATATTATAATGAAGAATAAAAGGTAATAATCGAGGGGAGCATCATATTCAAAAGACTCCTCTTTCCAGAGTAAACTTGTTCAGCACAATACACCAAACCATCATTCTGTCGTCACGATGCCGGACAGGACAGGTTAAAAAATGTACAGAAATAAAAAGAAATAGTTATGAGCTATTTTTCTGGCTCATCTCAACACAAGGAAACTGCCATGTGCAGTGTTCCCTAAAGCACCTAAATTCCTGGATGTGCTTGTGCGTTGAAATTCTCCATCCGACTGCAAAAGCATTTTAAAAGTGGAAGATATGGAATTGGCAGGAAAAACTCCAAACTATTGTAATATAGGACTGTGCGACAGTTTAGACGTGCAGTAAGAAATGATAAAACAAGAAGCCAGAAAAAGTGGTATGCAGAGAATCAATGGCTGGGTGTGGCTTCTAACTAAAACAAGCAGGCGTTATGAATAATCCACCAGGACAGGGTCCTGCTGACTGGGTCCTAACCATCATCCATCTGCAGAAGGCAAAGCAAAAACCAGTGACATTTAGGCCTGTCAGTTACCATTCTTCCAGACAGCGCCAAGTGAGCGAGCAACCATCAGCCAACATGAATACTTCCACCCATGCACTCAGTCACAGGAGTCCATAAACATTTTCTCACAGCCTGCACAAGCCTCCAAGTTCCTGCTGAGCAGTGATTTGGACAGTGTAAATGCAGCTACACTGTGTGAAAATGTCACTATTTGTGTGGCTAAAATCTGTTTGGGTTTATATTAGAAAACAAATCATACCTGGATAAATATGGCCGCAGATGACATTAGTATGTTATCCTTTTGTAACAAGTGTGCAAGCGTTCTGTAGAGAAATGAGATGTTTTTCTCACTGGCACTCAGATGGCATTTTTCCACATTTTCCACATCTGGACCTATGAACATGGAAGTATGGACCTCTCTCATTTTATGTATTCACACTGCTCGCAAAATGTTTGTGATAAATGTATTGAATCGTACAAAATCCTTCACAGGTGAACTTAATTTGAATTTCTCTGAGGTTTAAAATTAGAGGTAGGGAAAGAAATCCTGTTAAACAGTTTGATAAAGTTACATTTTGAAAATACACAATTCACACAGACAGTGGTTTTATTCATAATAATTCAAATATTGATACTTAGTGTCACTTAATAACTTAGTTATATATGTTTATATATAAATATATAACATATAATTTAAAATTTTTCCTCATTCAGCTGCACTTTGTTTGCACGCTGAACATCAGGTACACTGATTTACATACATAGTCAGCCAATCGATGATATGTCATGGAATCATGTTCATGGAAAAGTGATTAGCTACAGTCATCGTAGTGACAGCCAGATACCGCTTAATTTTCATGGTTTGATCATCTATTGACTTTATCTGACATACTTGTGTTTACATCTAACTCCACAACCCCTTCTCGGTTGCTCTGTAAACTTGTTTACCCACAATGCCCTGTGGTGTATCTGCATTCCCTTTGCATTGTAGTTCATTTCCTGTATTTTGGTTCACTTGAAGCGGATGTAAACCTACATTTTCTGGACTTTGCTTTTGGGATCTTCATTAGATTTTGTTTGTACATTTGCATCTTGCAAACATTACAGACTTTCCAAGCAAACAAACTAGGATTTGTATGAGAAAGGCTGGTAGGAATGTACCCGATCAAATCCAGCCCCAGCAGGTAGAGCTGGAATACCTGTAGTAGGCCTACATGGTTACGAACACTCCCTTCTTTCTACTCATCATACAATACCATATAAATGAAAAGGACCATTTGCAGGAGATGATACTCAGAGAGGACAGATGTTCCTTCACTCAGAAAAAAATAACCTGTTTGCTTCTATATTGCATGCAAAGCATATCTACAGATAATTAAAACTGAAAATTCACGGAGTGAAAATAATCATGTCAGGTTCACCTTAAACACGGCTCTAACTCTGTTGTCTTAACTTTTATTTTTTGAGAGTTCTTCCTCCAGAACCTGTTTATGAACATGTTTATGATCCCATCAGGTATATTTACCAGAAAAATGATGAGGTGTAATTGTTAAGGGGGCCTAAACAAAGAACATAGAAACAAACACACAGACAGAAAGAAGAAAGAAAAAATAATTGAAAGAACTGAACGCAGGTTGCAGTCATGGAGAGAAAAAAAAATCAAAGCTGGAAAATGATGAATAAACAAATGAAAAAACATGAACGGTGGAACAAGCAAAGATCAGAGATGTGCTGAAGGAACAGAGACAGAGTCAAAATTATAAATACAGACAGGACTAATTAGCAAACAAGACATAGGTGAAGCTAATGAGATAATTAACAAAGGAGGAAAAAAAGGCTTAAAAGTAAAACACTAGATACAAGAACAGCTCTGCAACAGCAAGTAACCGAGACAGAGAACTGAGATGTAAACAAAGAAAAAGATGAAGCAACATATTAAAAAACAAGTAAAAGTCAGACCAAAACCCAGCAGTTGCTGCATGTTTAGATGTTTTAATTGTGATACAAAATCACAAGGGTTCGTGAGACCAACTTGATCTGTGATGTTGTTTAATGCAGCACTTTGACACTGAAATATAAAAGTAAGCTGAAAAAAGCATGACACAGCAGAAGTCATCACAAACAAACATCAATAATGCTATAAAATGTTACCAAACAACACAAGAAAACAACTCCAAACCATCAAATCACAAGCTTTAAATCCCCAGCATGGTTGTTTTAGTCCTTCCTGGTACAACACCCACTGAGAAACATTAAGTACAGCAGATAAAATGACTAGGCCATATATAAAAGAAAATACTAGAATAAAATCACATTAAAATACATTAAAAATACAATAAAAGCACAATTAAAATGTTCAAACTGTTGGAAAAGTCAGTAAGAAAAGGAGGGTTTTAGTAATTATTTAATGTGCTTAATGTTTTGTGCTAATCTGATATTAAAATGCAAACTTTCCAGAATTTAGGAGCATCTGTCACCTCTGCCTTTAAAGAGTCCGCATTACTGCAGACTCAACCCGCCTGTTGATATCTTGCTCCATCCTTTCCTCATTTGTTAACAAGATCCTGTGATACTGGAGCTCCTAGTAGGATGGCATTCCCAACCCAGAGGGGACACTCCACCATTTATCCAGCTGAGGATCATGGCGGGGATCCTCATCCCAGCTGCTTCACACTCAGCTATGAATCACTCCAGCAACCAGGAGCATAGACCCAATTCTCACTGAATGGGATCCCATCAACACTTTGGCTGCACCTACAAGTTCTGTAAAAGTTATAAACACATAAAAATAATATGACTTACTGCCAGCAATGCGGACCAGCCTCGACACCAGTTGAACAGGGAGACAATATTTATTTATGATAATCACGAAGTCTGATAACGGAGAGGAGATTGTCAGAGAATGGTTGTATTAAGTAGGGCTTAAGCCACAGACAGGCAAGCAGTCGGGTAGCTGGAGACAGGCAAAGGGAGGAATCACACCTCTACAGGTCTCTCTGTCATGGCCCATGTGAGCATGGGAGCCCCCCGATTCTGAGTCTTCTCAGAGCCTCTAAACGACCTGCATCCCGTTGTTTTCATCCTCTCCTTCAACTCCAAAACTTCTGCTTCTTTTAGAAACTCCAACTCATTTTTTCTCCATGTTTTTTTACATATAGACCTCTTGTCAGAAAAGGAAAAGTGAAAAACTGGCCTGTAGTTTTTGTGTAAAGTTGCTTCAGACAGACAGACAGAAGGACAGGCAGAAAAAAAAGAATATTTATAAAGAAAGAATGCGTGAAATGGCTGAAATAAATAAACACAATTGATTAAATATTGTACCATTCTTGATAATTTATATTCTCAGTAAATCTAACAATTAGAGAAGAAATCTGCTCATTTCTACGAGTATAAAACCCTTTTTAGAGGCTTTAAGTACATCTGGAATTTAGTTAATAATAAGACTTGGTTATTTGGAAGGAATTTCAAGAAAAAGTAGATCAATTTGTTTAGTTCAGAGGCTGGTTGAGGCTCAGTCTGCTTCATGAGTGTTGAGGCCAACTTAAAGAAATATATTTGTTGCTTCCATCTTCATATGGCAGATTTGTGGTTGGAAATGAGGTTCCTTCAGTTAGTGAAGTCTTTAAAACTTTAAATTATAATACAGCCGAGTTCCACAGAGTCCGAAGAGTGGACCTTCCAGGTCACCTTCCCAGTAAGTCAGTAAAAATGCTAAAGCATGGTCACTCGGAGGGCCTACTCTATCAGGGCCTTTTTCAGCAGGGAGTAAGTAACATTTAAAACTTTAAGAATAAATAAATAATATGAATTAAGACAAAAACAGCTCAGATAAAATAAAATGAAAATGCAAAAAAAGTTAGTGTTTTTGTTTGTATCAAAGGGAACAAATATAAAAGTTTTAGACTTGATTTAAAGCTGCTGAGAGTTCCAGCAGACCTGCAGTTTTCTCCAACACATGAGGGTGTAAAAACTTAACAATGTCTCTCCGTGTTTTATTCTGACTCTGGGGACAGAAAGTAAACTGGACCATGATGACAGGAGGGATCTGGTTGGTTCATATCGAAACATAATGTGTTTTGGCCCGGAACCCTGTGACGCCAGGCTACAGACGACCGCTGGTGGATGAGTCACATGTCTGGCATCCGGCGTTTAGAAAGGGTAACAGGTTTAAGCTTCTCTGGTCTGGTGATTAGCACAGTTTTGCGACTTTGGTGCTCTTAAGAAAGTTCAGGCACATCCATCTTTGCTGTGTTTCTTTTTTTCTTTGTCCTTTTCTTGTCCAAATTCTCTAAATCTTCTGAAGAATTCTAAATGATTAAATTCCTAAATTCCTTGCAAGTACATGTTGAGAAACATTGTTCTAAAACTATTTGCTCACACAGTTGCTCACAAAGCGGTGGAAATCGTCTCATTGTTGCCTGACAACGACTGAGCCTTGTGGTGATGCATCTTTCACACACAATGCAAGACATGTTTGGAGCATTACATATTTCCAGTGGAGCCATGCACCTGCAGATTGTTCCAAATGGCTGTCTTTCCCAGTTTTTTTTATGTGTCCCAGTTTTTTTAATATGCTGCAGGCATCACATTCAAAACGAGTAAAACAAAATCAGAGTTTTATCAGCTTGAACATGAAATATCTGGTTTTTGCAGTGCATGCAACTGAATGCAGGTTAAAGAGTGTTTGCACTTCATTATATTCTGTTCTGTTTTTCTGAATTGGGGTTGTATTTTGGGGCATTGATTATAAAATTTAATTTGTTAGCTGTTATTGTAAACACACCTAAAGTCTCTTGAATAAAAAAAAGGTCATGCTTTGTTGATGGGGAATTTATAAACTCATTGGTTAGTTACAGATTCCAAGCAATGCTTCCTTCCCTGCTACGATCATGACAAAGTCTGTTCACTGAGAGAAACCAACACACTGTGACAAAAGACATGTAATGTACACACTGACTGATTTTATTTCAGTGATATTTACAGTGTTAATATGGAATCGTCTTATTGACATATCCTCTGAAGTCCTTTATGAGCATTTAATTGATTAATTGCAGCATTTTCAGTATAGACTCCACCAATAAAGTTCGCCCGAAGCATTTCATGCAAATCATATCTCAGCTACATATTATAGCCTGGCTTCATTCAGCCCTTAAACTAAGAAGGGAAGAGACTATAAAACAGTGTATGACAGTTGAAATATAACTCAGTGTGACCATTAAAGGTCAAACACTTTACCAATGAATACAACATGCACAAGTAGCTTTATGGGGGAAGGAAATATCATAAATCACATTAAGGTCACAATTCTGTATATGCAATGCTACACAATATGTCCCTGTAAGAAAAAGCTTGCAGTGTGCGTTTTTCTATTAATGTTGTTAGACATGTTTTATTAAGACGCAGTTACATATAGAAGACCATGAAATGCAGATTTTCAAATGACACTGGTGACCTCTGCCTGAGGTTTGTTTTATGTTTGTGAGTCAAAATTATGCATCCCTTGATATTTGCTGTAGCTGCTTTACTATAGTAATATTCCTCTCTGTTCTGCACATGCAGCCCAGGAGACGTCGGGGTAATTACGTTACTACAGCTGCAACACGCTGAAACGGTAGCTGCACTGGCGTTACGGTATATGATGGAGACAAGCAAACCTTGTTTACTGTTAAAAAATCAAAGGATAAACTTGTACTTTAATCTGCTGCCGATAGGAAAAAAAGTTTTATCCCTGACATTAAGTTGTGATGTATTATGCATTAAGTGTAATTTAGTTTCTCTTTTCCCAAGTCTGAGTTAAGGGATGTAGAAACAACTAGTAGACTTATCCAAACTTACTCAGCTGGCTACAGCTGACTTCCTGGCTTTATTATCATATCGTGCTTATTAATGCATGATTGACCTATTTAAGTAATAGTGTTCATTTATCATTCTCTATGCCTTGTGATTAGATATTTATTGCTTGCAAACGCTTGCTCTACACATTCTGTCCTTCTCTTATTTTCTCTTTTCCTCTTTCTCCCTGTTTTCATCACCACTCCCCCATGTTCTGCCTCTTCCTCTTCCTCTCTTTCCCCCTGTGACGCAGCCCCTGTCTCTCTCTTTGCTGAGGTGGCTGTACCTGCTGTGACTTTGACAAAGTAGTCTCCATGTGTGTAGCTTTGTATTTATGTGTGCGTGGAGGCAAGGGTGCGCAGGACCGTGCACACGCACCGCTTTGCACCAGCTTGGCTTTTTAGTTATTACATTTCTCTTACTGTTGCACTTGTCTAACAGGCATATCTGTGTGTGAGAGAACACACTGCAGCAGCTGCATCTGCTGGTTATGTCACGCCGTACACCGCTCTGGTCTGTCCTCTATTACCTCTCACTTTTCCCATCCGTTGCTCTCTTGTTCACCTTGTTTCTAACCCCCTCGTCATCCCTTCCTCACCTCTCCTCCCTCCCCCACCTCGCCTTGCTTGTCTCCTCCCTTTCTATCCCCTCCCTCATGGTTGCTTCTTCCTCCTTCTCATTGATAGTGAAGAATATGTGAGTAGAATACTGAACAGCTAATCATTATTCCACAAGCAAAGCCCAGTGATGGGGCAGAATGTCAATTCTCCCCCCTCCCACTGACTTTTTCTCTACCCCCCTCCTGTTTTTTTTCCCCATTTTGCTTGCTTTTCAATAGTTAACATGGGAGTCACATTTGTTTTCCGTAAAGAGAAAAAAATAGGAAATACAAATACACACTGGAAGCTGCGGACACAAAGCTTTTAACACCTGAACTAAGGTGTATGTGTAATGGTTGAGCAGGGTTTGCATTTTGTGCCGTGGACGCTATTTCAAGTATGCATGTGTGTATGTTACAGAGTTGTTATGTAAAAGCTCTTCACATCAATTTGTCAAGAGCAAAGTGGTGTGGGATGAAGATGAGAGAGACAGCTGTTGAATGCATATTTAGAGAGTGGAGGGAAGCTGAAACGGAGTGACAGCACACTTTCAGCGGACGCAGTGAGGCCTGAATCTCCATCAATATTGCGGTGAATGCCTTTATTGCATTTATGTATGTTGGATTATTTATTATTAAACATTCTAGACTTAAAACTCTTAGACAGGACATGCAGAACATTACTTTCACATATCAAATTCATTATCACCCAGGAGTACTATAAAAGCAGACGTGGGGTAAATTAGACTACCAACAAATGCACACGCTTGGACTGGGGGGGCGGGTGTCAGTGGGGGTGATGGAATGGGAGAGACAGCACACCGAGATTCCTCCTGACTTCTAGAAAACTGCAGCTGTGGGTCACAGCCAGGGGTGATGCTCGGTAGTACGCTGCGCTCTAAGCCCTTCAACACACACACACACCTCTCACATGCACGGTCTAAAAAAGAATTTTAAATTTGCAAGTTGGCTAGACTCACAACACTCGTATCCAAACGTCCGCATAGACACATGCATATTAAAACAAAAAAAACACACCCCATGACCCCGGGGAAGTACTTGCGTGACATGGCTGCAGTCTAATAGGCTCAAACATGAGTGAGTAATAGGTGTTCCAGCACTGTCCGCCCACTGGACAAAGACATCTTGCGATGCACATTATTTTATGAGATGCAAAGTGAATAGGTGAAAACATGATGATGAATAGTGTGGGGGTGGGGTTTGGAGGCTGTTTGAAAGCAAAGCGGAGGAGACAGCTCAGCTTTGTCACATACTATATTCGTTTCTTTGTTTGATTAGGGGACAACTTAGTGGACAAACCAGAGCTGATCTATCCAAAGGCTCTCATATCCGGCTGGTAGTTAATATGAGGGACACAAAAACGCTACAACTTCTTAGTTTATCACTTTGCATTCACATTTTAAATGGAATAAGTGATTTCTTTTGGTTGGACTGGGGCAGTAATTCACTGCCTGGCCCCCCAAAAATATTACATGCTCTGTTATTTTGTTGAACTGCCTTTAGTTGATTGTGGTACACAGTTGAACTGTTTTGATACGCTTCTGTAACGTCACAAGATTGATTTCCATCCAGTGTTGCATCAGTTTCTCAGCAAGATCTTGTATTGATGATGAGAGAGATGCGCACATCTCAAAGATTCTCAGTGAGGTTAAGGTCGGCCTTCTGGGGGCCAGTCCACATTTAAAATGATGTCTCATGCTTCCCGAATCACTGTTTCACTATTTGAGCCCCATAAATCCTCGCACTGTCATGTAGGAAAACACCTGTACGAACAGGGAAAATGGAAAAACCTGCTTGTTTTGTGTGTTCAGGTAGCAGCTGACCTGATTCTGAGCTTCGACCTGACCACAAACCCCAGATCATAGACTGCCCCCACAGGCTTGTACAGTGGGCCCTAGGCATGATGGCTGTATCGCTATATCTGCCTTTCTTCTTAAGCTGATGCACCCATCACTCTGGAACAGGGTAAATCTGGACTCATCTGACCATACAATCCTCTTCCATTGATCCAGAGTCTAATCTTCATGCTGCCTAGCTAATTGAAGCCTTTAATGCAGTTAGCCTCACTGATTAGTGGTTTACCTTTGGCTAAACAGCTGTTTAGTCCGAATTCTCCATGTTCCCCAGATACTGTTCATCTGGAAATTTACTCATTTTCACTATTGAACATAACTCTGAGTTTTTTCTTGTTTTTTTACCATCTGATTTCACCAAACATGCTACAATGTTTACCCTTTATGCATCAGACAGTTCTTCACTCTTTACAGCCTTTTTTTGCATCTCCCTGGATGTTTTCTCTGCATGATGCAAATAACTTGACCCTGCTTAAACACATTAACACCTTTTCCATAATCATAGTATGTGTTTTTCCATATGAACGCTTAGGAAATTATTAGCAACTCATTGCATCAGTTGGAGTTAAATAACTTGTTGCAAGCTAAAAGATAATCCATGCAGTAATTATCCAATAGCATAGTTGTATATATTTGCTTAGTTATGTCCAGGTAGTGACTTTTTCTTTGGCCAGATATACTAGATTATGTAGCTGATTTTGTGCTGTTATCATAAACCAAATATAAACAGCCAAATTAAAAACTAAACAGCTACTTTGAAGTCTTTGAAAGCAGGATTCAGAAATATCACTGTGAGGTAGCACAGTGTTGACACCAGCAATTAAAGAGCCACCTCATGCACAGAGTGACAAAATCAATGATTCAACACTGTGTGGTGAGTTTAATGGCTTTAGAGGACACGAGATGCTTAGAGAGCACCAAGGTTGAAGGTTAAGGAAAAGATCTATACGGAAAAAAATGCTACTTAGACTGAACAGAGAAGAGCAGCGGCAGAGGCTTGTGTCCCAGGCTTGTTAGGGGGTTTTGAGAGGACAGTGTGATAGAGGCGGGAAATCAAAGCTGCAGTAACATCATCTAGTGGGAGCCGCTTCTCTGGAGACTGCTGTCCACTCGCTGTGGACTCATGCTGCTGTGGAGCCGTGCCTTATTTGACTGAACATTATTAATAGTGCGAAGGTTGTCTGCTCCATACAAGGATATTCTACTTGAAATGTCAGGATACTGTTGGTGAGAGAAGCGATTTCTGCCAATGTATGTGTGTTATATGTTTGCTTCGATGCACTTAATTGTGGAAATATGCTTGTGTGTTCCGCGGAAGCTGAAATGTCATAGTTAAAAATTAATTGCGCTTATTTTAATGATTACATATTTGTTAAAGGTGGCCATGTAATCAGTTCTTTATAAATGGTTTCTACTCTTCACTATATAAATATTACATTAATTATTCATAATTACGACTTCTTCTCAGTCATTACGCACCGTTTGCAGGTCTTCAGGATTTAATTTCACCAAATGTTTATCTTGAGGAGTTTAAATGCTTAAATTTGACTAAATGACCTTCTATTTACATTAACATCATGAATTAGGTTGCAAAAAAACAACTCAGCATCATATGAGCACGTTTTGGCTTGAAGTGGAAAAGGAGAACTTAAAGGAGCCTATTTATTTTATTTTATTCATTCACCAGTGTTAACATTTCTAATTAATTAATTATAAAGAAAAAAATAACAAAAGTAATTATTTATGCGGCAGGCAATCTTCAACCACAACTTTGTTTTTGTGTCATTTAAAACATATTTATTTTGGTAATATCAGCAAAAACCACATGACTTTATTTATTCTGTAGAAGCAAAAACAGCTGACGCTTCATGTGATCAGTCATGTGAGAAAAACTCACCGTGTCAGACCTCATTTGTTTATGGTTTTCATCAATCTTATAAAATGTGTAACTTCAAAATGGGCATAAAAAAGTAAAGGAAAAGCATTAACTGAGAAAAAATGTGTTCGCAGAGCTCAGCGCCGCTGTTAAATATTAATTAATTTGCAAACAGCCTTTTTATTGTGCAACAAGATGAAGTGGACGGGATTATCTACTTTATAACACTGAACACTAATCTATTAAAAAAAACAATAGCTTTAAGATGATTGCTGTTTTATGAGAATAGTGTAACATTTATGATAACACAATTTATTATATTGAGCTTATAAGTTATTAGGACTCTGTGTTTGATTGTTGCAGGTGGGGTTATTCATAACATCTGGAATGAACCATCTATGAAATGTAAATGATAATGATTTTTAAAAACAAGATAAACACATCTTCCTTTTTCCAAATTGATTGGAATTTTGGGCAATCCCCATTTGCAGATGATAATATATGAGCTCATTTTACTGGAACTTCTTTTTACGCAGACCTTGTTTCGATTTAAGGAATACCCCCATTTCTATGGCCTCCAGTAAACACACATCATCTCATGCCAACATCATTGTCACTGGATAAAGGTTTTTTTTCTTCTTTGTACACATCGCTATCCATTACAGCTCTTCTCATTTTAGAGAAAAGAGATTATGCATTTGTTAAGACGAAAGTCTTCAGGCTCACACACAGAAGCTGCGAGCTGCACTCAGACTTGGTCCGCTCCAGGCACCCTTATGAATAATAGGAACAACACTAGTATGTAAAACACTAGTATGTAAATCTACAGGGAGCCTAACGGCTTATTCGTTAAAGGAACAATGCGTAACAATCTAACAGACAAGTTGGCAACCACATAGATTCACTCACCAAGCAACAAATTGTATCTGTATTAATTTGTTAAAACATGAGGAGAAACATAGGATGGGATTCTGCTCATCCAGGATTTTTGCCACTTTTTCAGCTTTGTGTTTCTTCAGTGAGGTAGACTCAGGCACCGTTGCCTTTTCATGGAGTGTAGAATTTTTTTAAAGCTATGTATCTTGAAAAACCCTCACAAACCAGTATCTACAGTGACTAAATCCTCCACCTTCTCCATTTTATCAGCCTCTGAGCAGCACACAGCTATGTGCATTTAATGCCACTAATATGGTTGCTCTTTTGTAAAGAAGAATCTGCTGTGCAAATTGATGAAAAATTGATCATTTCAGGGTAATAAAATGATCATTTATTTAGCAAAGCGATTGGATTATAATTGAAACATAGTTTGATGATGTAGTCACATCTTTTTTGTTACATTTTTTGTTAATGAATTATTGTTTGTGTGTGTATACGTCTTCCTCCAAGTATAGCTCACATAATATCAATATGTGCTTTAATGTATGTGAGAAAGCATCAGGTCTTTGGTGTGTTTGTATGTATATATATATATATATATATATATCTACACTTGCAGTTTGTGTGTGTTTGTGCGAGCCAGATGAGTTGTGTGTTGGTGTGACAGTGCTTGTCACCACGAGCGTGTAGCCATGTCAAGCTGTGTCAGGTTGGTTTGCGCTAGATAGGGATGTAACACATCCACATGTTTTTTTTTTCTTCACTCCGTCACTCCCCCTCTCTGTGTTTGTGTGAATTTGTGTCGGTTTCAGATGTGTGTCTTCCTGGCCAGTTTTTTTTTTCGCCTTTCTCCTCATTTCAGACGCTCACAGAAAAACTGACAGAGAAAAGAGAGCAAGGAGGGGGAGAGCTGATATCCATCTTTGAGAAAAAATACCTTGGAGGGAGAGATAGAGAGAGTAGAGGAGTGGGTGTTGGAGGAGAGAGAGAGAGAGTGGGAGGGTGCGGTGAGAGTGAGTGAGTGAGTGAGGGAGAGCTGATTAGATTGGCGAGAGCCAACGAGGTACGGCTACACTATTGAGCATGGGGAGAGGCAGAGGGGAGGGTGACTAAGTGAATGCAGTTTGCCGTCGCGTGTTGCCGAATCACTGCTAAGTCCACAGGCAAGAGGATGGATTGGATCTGAATCAACAGACGGAGGCAGACAAACTGGATATACGTTGCAAATAAGGGGACAAACAAGAGAAGATGAAGAGTCTGCCTTAATGTTCTGTTATCGCTGCATCAAATACTGCTGTGAGGAACCCACAGGGAGGGAAAGGGGAAAAAAGTAGACAACTCATTTCTCTCTTGGAAGTAGAAGAGATATGAGCCAGAACAGAGTGAACTGTGGGACTTGCTGGGATTTTGAATATAAGCTCTGTAAGTATTTGCATGGGCTGTGTATAAGAGTGCTTGTGTTTATGTCTCTGGCTTGTCAACTGCCTGGGATGATTTTTTTCATGAGGAAAGAGACAAATAAGACAGTCAGAGTTGTGCTGCGATTTTTCTATCTGTATGTGTATCCATAGCTAATATTTTCATCATTTAAACAACTACTCCAGACTTGACTCTTGTGTTTGTGCCTTCTCATCCCCAGCGCCGGTGTGAGTGAGTCAGTGTGTATAAGCTGATAATAGCAGCTCCATTGGTATTCAGCGGAGGGAGCTCCAGGATCTCGCTGCGCCTTTCCCCAGGATGGGATCACAGAGCAGGGATTGTGCTTGCCTGTGGAGAGCCCATTGAAATGGGTGAGTGTCTTTTTGTCTCTCGCTCCACATTTTCCACTCTCCAGTCTCTTTCAACTAGTTTTTATATCTCACGTCTTCTCTGCTGTCTTGTCTTCTTCAGTCTTTAGCCATGTTCACAGCCTTTTCACTTCTGATGGGCTCACATCCTTTCCATCCCTGTCCAGCCCACCTCTCTGCCTCTGCCCCACCTGTTCCCTCCATGCTTCCTCCATCCGCTCTTCGTAACCCCCTCCGCTCCTCAGTCGAGACATCAACAGGGCTGTCCAGTTTGATGGATTTGGATGAAACCTGAAAGGCTCACTTCATTTTGTTGCTTGACCCCTCGTCTTCTCCCTGCATTCCCTCTTTCCCTCTTTATCTCTCTCTCTCTCTCTCTCTCTCTCTCCTGCTCTCTTCGACTGTGTCTCCCCTCCCCCTTCTCGTCTCCCTCCCGCTCTCGTTCTCCTCAAGCTTCTCTCTACATTCTGTTTGAATTCAGACACATCGAAGATGTGGAGTCTCCATCCTGACTCAGGCAATGAATGGAAATGGATGTGTGTATGTGTGTGTGTGTGCGTCAAAGGACAGCTATTTCTGTACATGTGTCAGTCATTTTTTAATAGAGTTTTTGTGTGAGTGTGTGTGTGTATGTGTGTGTGTGTGTGTGTGTGTGCAGCTGTGACACAGCACAGAGGGTCAGAGTTGTGTTCACCCTTAGTGTGTGGCACTCCAAGAACAAAAGGTTGCAAAGTAGATGAGTGTATTAAATTGCTTCAGGCATGACAGATGTCACACATTTAACATTCACAGAAACACACACACACACTCCACTTGTTTTGAAATCACCCCAGTCTTTGTACCTCTTGCTGACATACCTTCTGCACGCCAATTCACACCCACCTACATCTTTTCGCACCTGCTGCAACACACCATGCTAATGGTGGCAGCAAAGGCTGTTCATGCACACACACACACGCGCACACAAGCAAACACTGAGCGCTGGCCTGACGGACGGTAGACTCATAGTCTCATAGTCTCATACTAAATGACCCTTGGAGAATATGGTGTTGGAGGGAGTCATATCTATCCATGCAGAAGTATTGATTGCAGATGAAAAATTGAATAGACTCTAATGCTTCCTTGTAAATGGATCATCACCTCATTGTACCCTAGAATTAGGATGAAACTGCTCAACATTTTTAATGATTTTTCTAAGTAGATTTTAAGACCACTGCATCGGTTTAAGTTTTCTGTACTCATCTGGGTTAAGAAGGGAGACATAATTCGGCTGTGAGCAGTTAATCAAAATTCAGAAATGACTTTGTTGTAGTCAACAGGTGCAAACTGTTGCATAGTAACAGAGACGGAGCCCCATCTTCTGTAAGGTTTGACTCTATGCTGCTGTTTTCAGATCATTGTAATTTAGTTGGCATAATTTGTAAGACAATGAGGAAGAAAAATGAAGAAGCTTTAAAGGCATCTATGAATCATTACATTCAATGCAACCTCAGTTCTGCAGTGTGACATCTGTCATGCATACGTGTCTAACACTTTGCATTTCCTGTGAAGGTTTTTAGTGCAAATATGTAGCTGTATTAATATGATGATGTTACGATTTGCAATCTTTTGTTAAAGTTGGGTAAATATTACAACTTGTTTCTGAAATAGAACAAGAAGCGTTTACCGTAACCTTTTATGAGGTCTCAGATGCTGCCTGAGGTGCCGTGCTTTTACTAAAATTGTTGTGTAACTTTAATATTTAAAATCAATTTGCTGAGCGTGGACACGGGGTTTTGTGGCATTCAGTGGCAAATGTTATAGACAAAAACTATTTTTGAAGATAGAAGGTGTTCAAAAAACATGCAGATAAATAAAAAAAAATTGCAGGTAATATTTAGCTTTTAAAAATAATAAAATTAGCAGCTCATCATTTTTAATTTAGCAGCATAATCAACTTTGTAATGTTCACTTGTGTTTCTTCCACTGCTTAACCTGCACAAGCAGCTACATTTAACACAGCTAATACTTTCATTCATCCACATACATTTGAATCTGTGATATAAATTAACAAATGCTTTTATTAATTCTCTGATGGTAAAGCTTGCTAATTATCCATTCAACATGACACGGGAACAAAGCTGTGTAGTTTGCTGAAGGCAGCAGGACATGCAACGGTTCACTCATTTTGTTTTGTACACTGCAAATATTAAATATTGAATTTCTCTGATACTCAAACAGACATTTGAATTTGGGATAAATGTGACAACCCACGTTCATGCCAGCGTTTGCACTCACCTGATCAGAGCTATGAGCCTCCATTTCTCCCCCAATGCGTGTCATGGAGCATGATGGACGGCTAACTAGAATTTTGAAGAAATAAGACAGTAGGAATGATTGAATGAAAGCAGCAGAGTTGTAAGTATTAAATTGTACAGAGGGAATAGAAGATAGATGTCATGGGGAAAGTGTCTGAAGATGAGCTTGTTAGGAAACTGAAGGGATCAAATGTTGACTGAGTGGAGAGGACGAAGGTGCAAACAAGCAGCGGAGTCTGTGGACGAGTGACAAGGACGGAATAGACAGCAGGACGAAAGGCAGGATGGAGTGTGATGAAGAAGAGAATGACATACGCGATAAGGCAGAGAGACACAAATGTCACCACGCTAACATTTGATGCACTCACTCTCCTCTCGTACTTTACCTCTCTCCTTCTTTTGCCTTCAGATCTAAGGCCTTACAGAGATGGACACCAAATGGGCAGCATGGAAGTCAACATTCACCCTCCAGCGACGAACTTTTCCACACTAAACTGCCTCCACAATCTCCAGCCATCAGCTTGAACCAGTCCAAGGGCTGAACCTGCTGCGTTGAAGCTGGACTAGCCAGGAGCTGCTTGCGGGAAGTAAAGAGATAAGCAGAGAGCGACAGGTCTCAGAAGAGACTGCATACAACGAACCAGCCAGTGTGTTGAGCATGCAATTAAACCTCTCGGACTTCATCTAAAATAAAATAGGCTGCAGTGATGCTTGAGCAATGGTATGGAGCTTTTGGACAAGTACGGATTTATCGACCGGATATCCTGTCGAGTTACAACATGTCGGCGCTCACCTCAGAGCTGGGACTCCTTTTCCAGATAGGTTTGTGGGCAAAAGCGAGTAATTGAAAATCCACCCTTGGGAATCTCGCTGCTCTGATTTATTGTGAGAAAAAAAAAAAGGATACGTTTTCATGTTAAGGAAAAATATCAAGCCCTTCTGTTTTTTTCCAAACTCTACTGCTCTTCTTTCTCACAATTTCTTTTCCTACAATGCGGGGAAATACATTATGAAGCAGCACCATTCTTCTTCATCCTCCCTCAGTGACGGAGAGAGACGAGGGACAGACTGTCCAGAATAGATAACGAGTAAGGAGACTGGCACTGAGGAGGGGAGGGCTGGAAAAAAGGCAGAAAACAGAGGAACAGGTATAGAAAGTGACAGACAAAAGGATAAAAAGAAAGAAAGAGAGAGAGAGAGAGAGAGACAAAGAAGGCAATAGGAGGAAAGAATAGAGAATTAACTAGAATTTTCCACAATGCTTTTGTAGACCTAGATTCTGTAATTCGTCTGTGCTGTGTTGCAGGGTAGTAAATGCAACGGGCAGGGGAGGGCTCAGGATTTCAGGCAAAGGGGGGAGTTGAACAGGAGGTGAGGGTTGTGTCCTGTCTGCACCTGCCTGCTCTGCGTTTTAGCATTTGGGGCATAGTTGGGCTAAAGATGGCATGGTAAACAGACAGCCGTACCAAATGACAGAGAGGCTCTGAGGCTGGAAGTTAGACAGGAAGAAAGACAGTTACACAGCCTGACTGTCAGGCAAAAAGCCAGACAAACATCCAGCGCAGGCTCCGTAGGCATTGAGCAACTCGTTCTATGTAGTGCTGAGGAGGTAAGAAGAAGGCAAGACAGCAGACGAGACGAGGAGTATCCCTGTGTTTGTGGCTACTGGAGAATCCCACAGCTTCGCAAACACCTCAGTCAGTACATTTACAAGTCCATGTATTAAAAAGAAGCTAGAACGAGGAATCTGTCACTAGAAAGGACATACAGGTTGGAGAGAGTGGGAGGGAGGGATTGAGCAGGTGTTGGGAATCCTCCCCCTCATCTACTTGTCATTTACTCCTTTAGGCTTTCTCATCGTGTGGCTGAGTGATTGGTTTTCTGATGCCGGCATTTCCCCTCCTTTAGGCCCTTTGCAGTACCTAGAAAAACAAGAGGCGAACAGACAGAAGAAAGCAACAATAAAAAAAAAGACAGCAAGAAGAGAATGGTGGATCGTTTTTTGATTGACTCATTTAGTAGGGAGCAAAAGGAAGAAGACAAACATTAACCTAATCGCTCCCTCACTCTGTACACAGAATTGAACCTTCATTAATTCTTATTCCACATGGATTATTTTCATCTCAGAGTTATAAACACTGGAGTCTTCGATATTACTTCTATATATCCTCACTCCCTGTGAGACAAACTCCTCTGACTGCCCTCCGGCTTACCCCCTTGTCTGAAGTGCAAGAACTCTGTGGTCTCAGATCTCAGTGCCTGTGTTGACTCACTACTACGGCTAGAACATGGCACAGCCCTGATACGTCTGATTTATTCTGTAAGTAAGACCCCTTTAATCTGTGTGTGCATGTGTGTCTTCACAAGCATGTCGTTAGCATGTATTAAGCTCATGTCTTCAGAGACAGAAGTGGTCTGTCTTGCTGCAGTGTTGGTTTTATGGTTCCTTTCGAAGCGAATTTGCTCTCCTGTGCTTCCTATGCTCCAGGCAATGTGTGTGTTTGTGTGTGTGCGTGTGTATGTAAGCCTGCCAAGGACTGAGATTTTGATCTTAGAGCCAAGCTTACAACAGCATCAGAGTATCAGAATGAGGCAAACGAGGTGTCTTTCTCTGTGTGTGTGTCTCATGCACTGCCACGTATTGGCCCTGAGGTTAATTTGAACTAATTAATAGTATTTTTGCCTATCAGAGCACTTTTTTCAGTTCTGTGTCAGTTTATTTACATTTATTTCGGTGAACTGGAAAGAGTATCAGGGCTAAAACTGATAGTGAGTGCATCAGCTACTGTGAATGATTCTGATTCCCTGACTAGCTCTTTGTTGCCTCCATTTCACATCTAATGCCCTAAGCATCACACTCTGGCTGCATATAATTTCAACCCCCTTTTATCCCCAAATGAGCTGCTTGAATGAAACTATATTGAGCACCAGCCCCTGCAATGTCCTGCATATTACTAAGCCCATCTATCTCCATGGACACATCCACATCTTTATACACTCCCTCAGTCACCAGGCCTTGCATCAGGAGACGCTCAATCAAGATAGTACCTTCAAACAGGCCAATGAACTGTGAATAACGCCATTACACAAACTCCCAGCTCAGAGCGTTTCAGAGACAGAAAAATGTGAAGGGTGAAAAAATGGGAAGGAAAAATGAGGGAGAATAAAAACCATTCTGGAAATAGAAGAACAAGAGCAGAAGGAGAGAGGGAGACGAGGCAGAGAGTGTGAGACGGAAAGCAACAGAGAGGAGGACACAGAGGAGGGAGGGTGAGAAACGGAGAGGAAAATGGGAGTGTATATGTCTAGAGGGGCTGCAAGGCTGGAAAAGACCTCTGCTCCATGGGAACACTCTGATGGGCTTAGCAAGGCCCCGCTTTGTTCACACTGTTGGTCAGCCTCTCAGAATTAAGATTACTAAATAATACGATTACTGCAGCTGCACACTGATAACACGCTGCTGCCGATCCCCTTTGTCACTGTCAGAAAGCCCCGAGAAGAAAGGAGTGGCATATGATGGCATCAAAGGCATGACAGTACTGACTACATTACACTCTCACAAGGGCCTGAGCTCCACAACATGGCTTCTCCGCCTGCCACAGAGACAAAGTGCAAAGCAGATGTGACTTTTCACAGGACAAGTGACCATAAACAATGTTTTTTTTCCCCTAACCTAATTGGATGTACCATCATGTGCAGCCCTGTGATATAAATTCCATCCAATGTTAATAATGTTGCACTGTCAGATATAAAAGTGGCTAAGAACATATAAACAGCAGTTTATTACCTGATTGTGCATGTGTAAACATAAAGCACAGCTCTGATGGTGAGACATCTGTCCCTTATCTTGATGTTTTACGCTGCATCTTCTGCGTGGGCTATTTGTTTTATGTTCCTCTGCTTGACAGCTTTGACATGGATCCCCGCCAAGTTGACCTTGCAGTTTGAAGTGTAATAAAGGCTGAATTCCCAGGCTATGTTGCACATCGATACTCCTTCTTCTAGAGACTGATAAATGGTCTCCCACTCCCTTGGGAGAGGGGGAAAAACAAGCAAGCAGCAGAAACCCCTGTCCAGTCCCGTCTCAGTGGAGGTAAAGTACATCTGTCTGAAAGCCATGGCTCCCAGAATGGTGAGCTAATATCAAGGTTGGGCTGGGCTCTATCCCTCTCCAATGAGATATGAAGTATTTCCACTCGCCTCTCAGCAGGAGCAACCATTTGCCCGCAGAGCTAAAGATTAGCTTGGAATAGCACACTGGAAAGACAAATTTATCATGTGATGCTGCATCATGAGAGCAACAAATATCAAACCAGAGCTGAGGGCACGAAAGGAAATCATGATGCATGACACACAGTAGAATCATGCGGTTTAAAAACAACATTAAACTTTGTCATCTTCTGGATCTTTGGCTCTTGTCCTGAAAGTTTTCCATGTCTCCCTCTTCCAGAGTGAATGAATCACTCTGCAGATCTTGGAGATCTCAGCCCTGAAGGACCAGAGTTCCCCACTCCTGCTTTAACCTTTTGCAGATCGTCACATTGTCCTGGTTCAGATCAGTGATGCAGTCATCCCTCTGGGTTACTTCCCTAATTGCTGCAGCAATCTTTTGTTATCCTCTTACTACTGTTTTGACTCGGCCTCGAGGGCATCTCTGCTTGATTATTTTACTCTGTCAGGCAAAAGCATACGTTCATATTATTTGCATCATTAATCATTTAAACGTTCTCTGCCGGAAGCAGCTGTTCTTTCTTTACCTATGTTGTAATATAACTAAGTACTTAAAGCAGGAGTACATAATTATTATGTTAGCAGCACTAAATCTATCATTTTCGCATCAACTTGGGGACATGATTGGCTTCTGCTATTATGCCATGTGATGGCTCTTGCACTGCAGTTCAACCTTGAAGTGTCTCAGACATCCCCTGCTCCAAAGTGTGCAGGGCTAATTTGCTCTATGAGATCTCTTCAAACACCGAGCAGCACTTTAGTTTCCTCTGCTGTCAATCCTCCACCTCTTGACCACCGGCACAAGGCACTGCAGCTTGCACTAAACCTTTGCTCCGCATTGCCTAATGGAGCACAAAAAATGAGAGTGTTTGCTTAGCCGTTTGTCCAGTCCTGCTTGCTTCAGGCCAGTTGGCCTTAGGGGAGAGACTGGCAATGTATGTGTGCAGATAGTGACAAGAAACGGACATTAGGACACACATGCCCTTTCCATAATGTGCTCCCAACTGGGCTGTTTGGCTGGCCATAAAGTGAATGCTGCTAATGGCCTTTCAGTTAATGGAGTCATTAAGACTAGGTTGCAAGAAGATAAAAGCAATGTGTATAATGTGACAACGTGGGCTATAAGTGCAATCATTTGTCTATATGTACTGTTACTGTAACAGTGTTGCGTAGTGGTAGTTGTTTAGCGCTTTAGGACCGGCACACATGACAACACTACGGCTGACATCGACACCTTCCTGCATGAGCGTTAGTAGAAAAGGTCAGCGTAATTGTAGCATGCTCTGAAACTCAGGTGATCAGTCTTGAACGGACTTCTAATCAGCAAGCTTGCCGAGACTCAAAAAGATTGCTGCCTTCTTGTGTGAGTGACAAAAGCTGATCTGGGGTCATTTCAGGATCTGTCTCTAAGAGAACAAGGCAAGATTGGGTAAAGGCATCGTGGGCATCCTTGCGTGTTGTTTTCATGGGGACTTGACTACTTATTACATGTCTGTGAGTCTCTTGATTCTCACTAGAGGCTTTGCTTAGTTTTGCTTGGTCAAGCTGGTCTCGTTTATTTGTTCTATTTAAAGAAATGCTTCCCGGGAAAATTAATTTGCAGGCAGAATTAACCGTACGTCACTTTTTCTAATTAGACACAAAACAGTCACAAACATGGATGTGCTAAAGAAGTAATTTTTTCTAGTTGTTTTTGTGTAGTTGGAAGACATTTATTAATAAATACATTGTAAATAAAAGTAAATAGTTATGTTTTAACTGTTAAACCTTGTAGTGTGCCATGGTTGTGGGTTTATATCTGGCAAATGATGTCAATAGTGTCAGGATCTCAGAAAAATACATTTCTGAGTGAAAGAATGAACCTTTAATGAAATCCTGTTTTAGAGCCTCTCTGCTGAACCTTGAGGTCACCCTGCAAAACCACACACACAAAAAACAGTGGTATTATTTTCAGAGATCAGTCACATACAGTAATTATAATCAGTTATTACAATGTAGACAACTGTGTAAAAATAAATACCTATAATAATAGACTGGGAAGCTGAGTTTCTTCAACAACCGGGCTGCAGTTCAGATGAACTGTTTAAAATAAACAGCATGAGCTGAAGTATTTATCCACTCTCATTCAATTCTACTCAACTGTTGTGAAAAACAATTGTTGAAAATTCATCCAGGCACCAGTATTGTTCCTCTTTGCCTGGTGGGACCAGTGAAGCTCTGTTTAACATGGTAACACAGTGGGATGGCTTTGTGCTGGTGATTCTCGTTATGTCTTAAGGTCTGCATCATTTTATGCATTTCAAATGTGAGATTTCCAAAAGTTAGAAACCTTGAAAAGTTTTGACAGCTTAAAATGCATTCACGCCTTTGTCGCCTCTGGGCTTAACTATGATTTTATAATTTTGTCTTGAGCACTTCTCTCTTTTTGACTTACTCCAGAAATCTGCTGCTAATGTTTAAAACTGACGCAAAAAGACACGATCACATCATTCCAAGCTAGAAGTTTTATACAGGCTGACAGTCCGCTTTTATATTGTAAGATTTTTTTATTTAGTTGGACATTTTTAAATTCTACAGCACTCAGCTATTTAACCAAGTTTTTCTGTTTTTATAATGCCAAAAAATTGTTGTTGTTTACGGAAGCCGAGAGCGGTCATCCTCACATGATTTTTTTACTACTGTTTTCTCGTGATAACGGGATAATTATCTCGTTATCACGGGAAAACAAAGGTCGTTTTCTCGTGATAACGGGATAATTATCTCGTTATCACGGGAAAACAAAGCTCGTTTTCTCGTGATAACGGATTA